>VDFB02320048.1:0-102357 GCA_007258455.2 Sequoia sempervirens | reverse complement strand
TGTTGTAGGCCATAGTGCCCCACTTTGTTGTAAATGTTATCTTATATTGATCCTCCTCCTTAACTAAAATATGGTTATAACTAGAATAACCATCAAGAAGAGAAAATCTCTATGAATCAACATCTTGAAGAATCTGTTCCATGGAGGGTAATGGGTAATGATCTTTTAAAGATGCTCTATTAAGATCTCTAAAATCTACACATAATCTTATCTCCCCATTTTTCTTTCTAGCTGAAACAAGGTTAGAAACCTAGGAGGTATGTTTAATTGGAAATACAATACCCCCCTCAACTAACTTAGTCATCTCCTTAATCATTAAAGGCTCAAGCTTGGGCTTCAAAGGTCTCTGCTTCTGCCTTACAGTCTTAGCATTAGGATCTAATTCTATAGTGTGTTGAGAAATATGAGGGCCAAAACCCCTTAAATTAGAATATTTCCATGCAAAAACATCATGAAAATCTTGGCATAAAGCAATAAAAGCCTTCCTATCTTCAGCTGAACAAATTTTGCCTATCTTAAGAAGCTTACTTCTAAAGATTTCAATTTCCTCATAATGGTCTTCTTTAACGTGAATACTAATTTTACTTTTCTTAAGTTGATCATCAGTATTAAAAATTGACTCCAAGGTAACTAAACCTTTGGGTAATTTATTTGTCTTCAGCTGTATGATTTGATCATCATACTGCTGTTTAAGCTTCTCTTGATTCACTACAGAAAACTGATCCTCTTCAAGCAGAAAAGATAAAATTTGCTCATCATTGTCAAATACTTGCCAGTGAACATTGTTATCTGGAATGGAAGGTCTGATTACCACTTTGACATACTGTTGTACCTCCTCCTTCTTGATATCATTGGGGATATCAAATTGTGCACCAATGGTAGCAAGTTTGTCTCCATGTTTGTTTTGATTTCTGGGAATGGATACCAGATTAAAAGAACTGAACTCTTCAATTACATCCCAAACTTTGTTTTTGTATGATTTTAATGCATCATTCTTAGCAACACTCAAGCCTCTAACCTGATTAACAATTAACTCATTATCTCCATAGACCTTTAGGCAATTTATTCCTCTTTTCCTTGCCCATTCAAGACCTTGAATAAGTCCCTCATACTCAACAATATTATTGGAGCATGTTAGAGCCTAAAATTTCATGCGAATTTTAGGTTCTCATATTCAAAAATTTGATTTTAATGGTCAAAAAACTCAGTGAAAAATCTACTCAAGGGGTTCACTTTGAAAAATCACAAAATGAAATCAGTGCAATTTCAAGCAAAATCACTTTGTAGAAATGTTTGTCTAACATATGGGAGTATGCACGCCAGTTTTCAGCTTCATCCAATTGTTTTGACAAAGTTTCAAAGCGACAAGTTGAAGGGTTTTTTAGAAAATTTGTTGTCAACACAGTGAAATCTGTTAAAGTGGCCTACTTTGAAGGAAAATATTAAGCATCTGAAAAGATATTATGATAGACCAATTGGTGCTCTTGAATCTCCCTATCTCAACATGCATCCATGCCAATTTTCAAGGCATTTGAACATCATTTGGTATTTTTGCAAAATCAAAACCAAACTGATTTTGCACAGTTTTATGACTGCATTCCCAGAACAGCTACAAAGTGATCAAGTTTGATTTTTAATATTTTTTGGAGGAAGACGATTTGTGAAAAACCCATTTTACTACATATTCATGTGACCCAAATAAAAAAATCACAATGAGGGAAGCTCCCCAAAATTTGATTTGATATTTTTCTAGAAAGGCAAATTGGCAAGTTTTAGTTCAGTCTAAACAGTTGCGAAAATGGCTGAACAAGCAACTTCGAGTGTGAACAGCTTTCAATCCCAATAACTTCATGTCGAACCCTCTTGCATGCACACTTCCCTACCATAGCTCAACATGCTGGTGCAATTTCATAATTTTTGGAGATCATTTGATCAGTTTTCAAAAGCCATTTTGGAGGCTACTTAATCTGTTTTTTCATAATGTGAAAAATCAGAAAGACAAAATCTGAGGAATACTTACTTCAATGCATTTCAAAATATCACAAAAAAGAATAGAGTGTTATGGAATTTGATTGCATAAGGCTCTCCTAAAATACCATTATCATCTAGCACCACAGATTAGTTACTCAGATGCCTACTTCAAGCACTAAACTGGAGCAGATGATAAAATTGATGCACTATAAAGTTATATACAGAATTGAAAAGACAAATTTATACACTCTTGTATATTCCTAAAAAGGATACAATAGGAAGGTGGTGTTAAATGCATGCATTTTTTTAAGGCTTCATAACTAAAACATGTCTTGGAAGTGCACATCATCATCTGCAAAATTCTCCTTCAGCAAGGCCACATTTGTTACCATGTTCCCATGAAAACATAGATAGTTAATATGAAAAGAAAAATATATTGCAAATAAAATGGATATGAAGACGGAATTAAGTCTGATATTATTAATCAGAGATTTGATTTGATCCAATTGAAGAATGCATTCAATAAATGAGACATTCCAAATAGCTGAAATCAAGAAGATGGTGATATAGAAATTTAGAAATCTAAGACAGGAATAGGGATTTAAGGTAATGCTGAAACATTTAGAAATCTACAGATTTTAAGGATGGTTGTGGAGGGAGCTTCATATTGGGCTGCATGCATTCATTGGTGTTGTCATTGGAATTGATAAAATATAAAAACATGCTTGCATTCAAGCATTGATCTGAATGAAACAAGAAGCAAGGGACCTCCGCCTAGACTATTGATGAATGTTGTTGCAAGGAATCACGCCATCCCTGGAGCTAGAATAGGATCACTAAATGTATCGGTGAGATATGCATGATTTTTTTTTAGTTCTCTCTGACAGTCTTGGTCACTCCGATGAACTGCATATCGGTGAGATAGAATATAGGTTATTTCGATGGCCCGACAACATTGAGAATTCCATTGGCTAGAAAATCAATATCGGTGGGAAAAAGGAAAGTCTTCTCAGTGCGACAGGTCACCTCGATGCTCCATACATAGGAATACCGATGGATGCTCAAATGTGATAAATATTAACATTGCATAAAAGTGAAAGGAAAAATAAATTGAAGATTGATTTTAATCATAGTGATGGTCATGAAGTGTTTTTGAAGTGAAATATTTTCACGAGAGAAGTTACAAAATAATGAGATCATTCCGATGAGTGTGGCATCACAGAGAGAGATGAAATGCTATTATCATGTGAGGTGAATATTTTGGAGATAATACCATTTTAAGAGATAACAAATTTCTCCAGGGATGAATACAATGAATATTTTACCCAAAGGATTATAAAGAGGATAATTATTTATCTGCAAAATGTACAAGGGGTAAAACATTATAAAATATTTATGCAAAGAGGTGGGATATTTTTATCAATGGGATTAAAAAAGATGAATAATTATTTTACCCAAGGAATAACTTATTAATTTGAAATGAATAGGAGATTTTCCAGCAAAGGAATTATAATTTATTGCGAAATGATTTTCATGGGAATGCAAAGATGAGGAGTTAAAGTAAACTATTTCATCTATGGAAGGTTAATTGATTATTTCGCCCGAGATGATGAAGATTAACTAAAATATTTAATTTTCCAAAATGGCAATTAATTAAATATTTTATTTTCGCGAAAGAATGTTGAAAAGTTGCACTGGAACAAATGAAGGGTCATAACCCTAAAATGTGTATTGTATATGTACAGTAAAATCATGAAAAAATGAGATTAGATTGAGGAGGAATAAGTAGTACGTTAGGTAGTTGGATAGGGTGAACTGTTGCCGAAAAAAACATCATGCTATATATTGTAAAATATTTTAAAATCATATAATGGAGAAGAATACATAAATTTGGTGAAATCCTTTCTTGGTGTTTAGTTGTTGTGATGCAATTATTTACATTTTTATCTAGTTGTCTCCAACTTGAGGTCTTTTAATCATTTAAATCAGTATATCAAGTATATTTCCGATTTATCAAAATGCATTCTCATTTTGTGTGAATTAATCAATTGGTGTCTGCAAGTTAGATTTAAATTATTTTAGATGAATCACAGTGATTTAAATATTTCTTTTGGATAATTGAAGAAGAACCTGGGAAGAAAATATTCCAGCACAATTTATGCAAGTCATAAATTTAGTGAAGTTTTATGCCAGTCATAGAACCTCATTCTCAAAGTGCCTAGCAACTAGAGTTAAGCCAAAAAGGGGAAACATATATCATTTACCTCTTGACTCCATTATCCCAATAGGAGTAGGTACTGGTCACGTCGATTCCACTTTAAAGTTTCATAAAATCTTATTAAAACATCCACATTTCAAACTCGATATTAGGAGTAGGAGTAGTTAGCAAACTTTCATCTATTACACTTTGTGCCATCATAATAGATCCATCAAATCAATCAAGTCATACAACTTTAAGTCTGCTTCATTCATACAGGTATACCCACCTAGGTCCGACAACACCTGAAGAGAAGAAGGTTCAAATCATTTGGCCTTGTTTGTTACCCTAAAACGTACCAAGAGTTTGGAAACCTCTTGAGGTATTTTACCTGCTTTTTTGAGAGCTAACAGAGCATGTGAAAGCAAAATGGAAGGCTGGAAAAAATTTATCACCTTGTGGAGACACAAGCATTGCACCTCCACCAGCCCCATTTTTACTTCTGGAACCATCAAAACACATTTCCCAAAGCTCATCTTGTTGTTTTAACAATTGATCTGCACTCCTCTCAAGATTTGGAACCTCTACATCAGGTTCATACAACACATAAATACCCATACCAACATCTTTTATATGATCATTAGGGTTATCTACCACATTTTCTGTTGCCCATTCATGTAACAACACATCAGGTACACTCTCTGCTTGCAGCTCTTGAGCAACAACAAGCTCACTGTCACTAAAAACAATACAATTTGTGTTTGCAGCAGTTGGAACAACATTAATTACACTTGGATTATAAGGCTCTATATGTTCCTTGGCCAATTTCTTAGACTTTATCCTAACCTTAGTTCCATATCTCGTTCTAAATAACATATGTGACCAGTTAGCAGAAACATAACCTCCTATCTTGGCTGTAAAGTCTCTTGACAAACATAAGACAAAGAAAGGTGGTAGATCTATAACACATATATCTTGCAGAACTAAAAAATTTGGACAAGCATGAAGTGTAAGATTCAAGTCTTTGATGACACCTAAGGTATTAATTGAGGTTCCATCTAACTGAATAACTCCCTTTTCTAAAGGTTGATACTTTAGTCCTAGTTTATCTGCAATTTGCTTTGGAATTACAGAGCTACTAGCCCCACTATCTACCATACAATTATAGACTAGTTTATCACCTATAATCATAAATACATAAAATGGAGGTGGTTTGACATCCCTACCCGTTTCTTTGTTGGGCTATTTGTTGTCCCGAGGATCATTTGTTAAAACAACTCTAACCTGACATACTGGTGGCTCATTAGACACTTTCAAATTTGACAGAGCTGACTATAACATGTCTTTTTGACTTGGGATAGCTAATGAGTCCCACATTGACATTGTTACATTCATTTTTTTCATGTTTTCAATAATATTAAAAGGCACAGCTAGATTTACCTTTTGATGGACCTTTACACCAGCATGATCCACTTGCATGTGTAGCTACTCCTTGGCAGCTCCTTGTTGATTCCTCTGCAAAATGCGAGGCAATTGTGATGTAGATGGTTTTGCAGCTGTTGCTTTTCCTTTATCATCTACTTGCTCAAGTTCAAAGGCTATTTTCTTTGCTCTTGTGTTTGCAACAACTAAAGAATTATCTACTTTAACTCCACATAATTCTTCTCCCCGCTAGTTAAGCAAAGTAGCATCACTTGTAGGCTACTCTTGTTGCTGTGGAGCTCCATCATTAGGTGTGTTCTATTGTGAACTTGAAACATTCTACACCATTAATGCTTGATTAATAATTCCATTTGAGCACGTGGCTTGATTATGTGGCTGGTTGCACGGATAACACCACTCGTAATCTACAGCTAAGTTGTTCTGAACGGGGACAAGATCCTTAGCTGCACTAATAGGAGTAGGATTATATATTTGAAAAGGCCTTGTGTTAATATTCTATCTTGGACCTTGGTAGTTACCTTGGTATTGTTGCCTATTGCTTTGGTACTGCTGATTTGAAGCCTAGTTCTATTGTTGATAAGGTCTGGTATATGATTGTTGCTTCTCTAAGTTCACCAACTTGTTACCAAAAGTCTGAAGCAAACTTTTGATCTCTTGCAGCTCTTGAGATGAGCTTGGATTAGCATTTTCTTGACTTACAACAACTGGTAATGTTGGTATAGTTGGCAAAGGAGCAAAAGGTGGAATCTGCAATGGCATATTAGGTTGGATATCTAGAAAGATATGCATTGGTGGCCTAGGAGCAATCTTACCTGCCTAAATTAAACAATTTTGTGCTCTGATTGCTACCTCATATGCATCTGGTAAAGACACTCTTCCCATTGACTGTGTCATGACTGCTATTTCACTGTTTAAAGCTTTTAGATAGTATAAGAAAGCATGCTTAGGAGAAGGCCTCACCGTAGCTGGGATTTTGTCCCAAGTCTTCTGAAACTGGAAATTAAAGTCTGTCATTTTCTCTTGAGGAGCTCTCTTTATAGTTGTTAACTACTCTACCAGTGATAGGTGATCAGACTTATTTTGGAACTGTTTATGTAATTTATCTCCTAGTTCATCCCAAGTTGCAATATAACCCACTACTAACCCTCTAAACCACTGTAAAGCCTTACCTTTACATGAAGTAGTAAGTAGCCTTATAGCTACATCCTCTTGAGTTATGTGGTGAACACCACACAAAGAGGCTACATCCCTTATGTGGGAAATGGGGGTTGTCTGATCCTCACCAGTGAAAATTGGAAAGTTTTTAAGTGCAACTACTAGGATATCATTATGCTGAGCCAAGTTTCATGGGCTGCCTCCATTAAAAGGTACAAATGGATGATTTCTTACCATTGAAGGTGGCTGAGATGAATTAATCTGAGTTTGAACAACAAAAATTAAATTTGTAGAGACAACAGAACTTGAAAATGTGTGTAACACCTGAAAAAGTAGCAAATATGAATTTCTTTGGGCTACTAGAAGATGATCTTGCTGTCCTAAAGCTTGGTGAAGCAAAAAAAATTTCACTCTATCTCTTTGATGGTCTACCTCTCCTCCTTGGTGGTGAGAAGAAAAATTATTTCCGAACACCAAGTGGTGTTAACTGAATTCTCTTAGATGGAGGGGTTCTCTTTGTTGTCCTGCCTTGTCTTTTGGATGGTGAAAATTGCAAATATTCAAATCCTTGGAACTCCTTGTTTGTATCCTTCTCGTGTGCTGCAACAACATTGAATTTACTGCTCTTTCACCTCATGGAGTTGCCAAATATGCTCAAATTACCTCTAGAAAGGTCTAAAAATCACTGGTTGCACATCAAACTAGCAAAATGTATTGATGGATGAGTCCCACTGGGCATGCCAAAATTGTTATCTCCTAAGCTTGCACTTGAATTGAGTTGTGAAACTCAGTTAGCTAGAGAAACATGGAAACACTTCTAGGTTGTGGGGAACCCAATGATTGAAGTGAATCTCCAAATAGGCCGGCTTCCTAGCTGGTTATATCACCTAATCTACTAGACTTTAAAGGAAAAGGGA
The DNA here is from genome assembly GCA_007258455.2 of Sequoia sempervirens. Lineage (NCBI taxonomy): Eukaryota > Viridiplantae > Streptophyta > Pinopsida > Cupressales > Cupressaceae > Sequoia > Sequoia sempervirens. The sequence goes on along the minus strand of VDFB02320048.1, from coordinate 94,674 downwards.
GAAGGATAAACTAAAAATAATAAAATTGAAAGATGGTAAAACTACTTCTATGGTGATACACCTAACTGAAAAGGATTATGAAATTCCAGATTTTCAAAAACTTGAATATTGATGATAACATCTAAACTACACAATTCACTTCTATAAGTTTATACATCAATGTTTCATAGGAAAGTTTGAGTGCACTATCTTCAAAAGGAAAATAATATTTTCACAGTTCAAAGGCTAAATGCAATTTAAACATAACCTATAACCTGTATAAGTATATTTTAGAGAAATGGCATGAAAAGTAAGACAAAACCACAAGGAGATTAAAATACCTCACTAACACCTTGATCAATCACTTAGTTATGCACAAAACTACAATAATGAAAAGGCAACACAACACAATCAATGGTACTCAAGGTATTATCTGCATATCATATCCCAAAATACTAAATTACAAAGAAATGCCAATACTGTAGTAAAGGACTGGCAAAGTCACAATCTCTAGAATTGCATAAGAAGAACTAACTCTAAAAGAGTTACAAGTGATTAAGTAAGCAAGCCCAAAATGGTTCCACCAAAAAAGGCTCTAGAAGCTCTATGGGTCGGATGGAACAATAAGGCCTAAAATCTAGCAACTAGATCTCATCCAAATAAGCTCCAATGTGTGGAAAAGGTCAAATTTGACCATGTCAAAGATAAAGGCATAATAAAATACCCCTATATGCTCTCAAATGTGCTTTTAAAAGGTCAAAACAACCTCCAACATTCGTGGCACATGTTTGCAAACTAATCCCTCCTTTTCTCATGACTTAGTCATATAAACATGTGCCCCTTTCCTTTGCATTTAAAAGGATAATGACTTAAACCAAATGATTTATAAATCATCATTTAGATTTAACCATTTATAATATAGAACAAATGCAAAAATAAAAGGTCTCTACCTTCATGTATTCGACCAAAGACAAAACCCAAAGGGTTTACTAAGTCAAGGTGTATGTTAAAATGCCTAATGTATATTTCATACTTGAAATGCCTAAGTCATAATAGGCATGAGAAATAAAAATGCACAAGTCAAAGCCCGCAGGGAGTATTAGTTGCAATACAAATTTTAAAAGACAAGGCAAAAATACAAGTCTCCATTGGCATTTGTATTAGGATAACAAACCCTAAACAAAAGAAATGAAATTTCAACATTCATTTTGTAAGAAGCTTCTAGCTAAGGCTCGATCACCGCCATGAGGGAAGAACTCTGTTGAAAGATTACTTTGTAAATTTTTGGAGTTGCAGAGACTTGAACTTTGTTTTTTTTTGTCGATTTCTTCAATACAATATTGGTAAGTTTACTTTTCAGAAGAAATCTGAGAATAAAATTTTATTTGTGACTTTTAGGCCTTTCAAGCCATGGCATCTTCCATTCCTCTTACCCATTTTGAATGGATTTGTTTGCAAAATCCATTTTGTTTTCCAGCCACACCACCATTAGAGGGTTTCACAGAAGATTTCTGGGAGCTTTCAAAGCCAAAAAATGGTAAGCTTCTTTCTGTATAAATAGGCGTTCCTTTATTTTGCATGGTTTCTATTCTTTTCCACATGACCACAAGCAAAATTTGTATGTTTTGACCTCCTCTGCAGAAAACCCACGAGGGTTTTTCCTTGTCCAGCTTCCAAACATTTTGTTGTCTTAAATATTTCTCTTGTGGAGATCTCATTCTTTATATTTTTACAAGGAAAAAGGGAAACTCTGTTTCCATGACCAAGGGTTTACTATAGTAAAAGCTAAGTTTCTTTCTTTACTCTATGGGTTTTCTTATTTATGAGAAAATGTAAGAACACTATACTTTTATAAAATGGATGTAGCCATATCTTGGTGAAACTATGAAGGAATGGGATTTCATGAAAGATTGAATGACTTTTAACTCACATAACTACCTTTATTTATTTCTAAAATTTGAAACATAGCTTCATTTATGTTAAAAACCCTAGCATTCTGGAACACCTTTCTCTATACTTTTGGGTTTTTTGGTTCTATCATGCTATGGATGAACAAAGTTGTGGCCACTCTCTTTGAGCTAGACATTTTTTGGGTTTCATTCTTCTGGGCATTCATCTTTCTGTAATAGGCAGTGTATTTTGCATTTTGAGCTCTCTTGTGGTTTTGACTTTTTAATTCCAAGATCAACCTTTCATCCCATTCTTTGAGTTTCAAACATTATTCTTCACTTCACTTACTTGAAAGTGCTGCCATCATTTAACTATAACTTGCGAAGTTATTCACAGTTTATATGTGATCATGTCCACTTGTTTATGTTCTTCAATGCCCATGTCTCCATAAACTTGAAAGATGTATTGTTGTTTTTCTCTTGACAACATTATGGCTTCATTTAGCATTAATTTATCATTTATAACAATAAATTCATCAACTTCAGGTATGATTTCTTGATAATGACTATGAGAAAAGGAACACAGATACTAGCTGTATTTCTAGCAAGAGACCTTGCTAGACACTTCAGATTGAAGACCAACAACAGAATTTCATTCAACATTTACTGAAACATGTCAATCTGCAATGATCCATTGGTTGAATGTTTGTATTGTATATTTAATGCCATCATGCTTACCCTCAATGAGGTGATAGACCTTGTAATGGTTTTATTATCTTTTATGATTGTTTGCTTATTTTCATTCTTATTAAAAGTCACTGTCATACATTAGTATCATGACTTTGATTCAAAATGACTTTCATCTCTTAAGTTGACATTACAGTGTGACAATCATTGATGAAAATTCTCTGTCCATAAGCATCTGATACTTATGACTATCAATTTTCATAGAAACCTTCATGCACTTATGACACTATTATGGCATTGGCTTTGAGAAGACTCTATTTTAAATGTTGTATCTTAATTTTTCTCCCCATCTACTACTATCTTTCCTCTTTGTGATTGTAGGGTACCTTCACATTTCGTGAAGCCCATTGCATTGATGATTTAAATTATACTTGTCCTCTACTTGTGTGTTGATTACACTTTGTGACTGTCATTGACTTATTGCACATGTTCTAACCACAACATGGTGCATGAAATTCTCATTCAATTCCAAGACTATTTCAGATGAGTTTGGAACCACAATGTCTTTGATATTTTCTGCATTGCATGGCAGTCATACTCTAGGCTTAGAGTCAAATCTTGACTAGAAAACTGACATCCCAATTCTTTCCTTGACTTTATACAATAGGAAAGTTGCTCTCATGCTTCCTTTATGTGTATGCTTGACTGAGTTTACTCATTGGTGACTGTTATATAGTTATTGCAGTTCATTTCTTATGAAGTGTGAAAAGCAGATTTATCTCTATTTTGACTCCATCAAAATAGTACCAACACTTGTTATCTCATTAATAAAATTGAGATGAAGAGCCTGTGATTAACTGTTCAAAAATTGCACAAATAATTTAATTACTTTCCTTCATATTGCTTATGCCATTATATGAGGTGAGCTCAACCCTTGTAAGAGCCACATTTTCCCCACTCATATTGTAAATAGATGAAATGAAAATAAAATTTGACCTATATTTGCACATGAAACAAACAAGTTAGTGAAATAAAATGCATATATTGGATGTTTTTGATGACTTTGATGGTTTTTTGGGATATCTAGGATATACATGCTTTATTAATACAAGTTGAGATTAGTTTATATGTGTATAGGTGCTTGTCCATGTAAGGTTGGGAACTTTTCATTGCTTAGAGCATTGCTCTAATATCATTGCTTATGTTAAATGCAGGAACTAATGGCAACATGAAGCTAGGAAGGACACAAGCAGCCCAGGACAGTAGCAGGATGAGATGACACATCAAAACCAGTCATTCATAGGCAATGACTGGTTCCCTTCTTTATATGTACATTATTTTACTTATTCATGTATATTCTTTTCTTTATCTGTATTGAATAAGTTAAGTCAATCTCACGGCTTGTGTGAGATAATGTACACTTATACATTCAATAAATATTACTCTATTGTTTAGAAAAGATTTGAATCTCTCTTTCATTGCATGCATATGTATGAATGTAGTAATTTGTAAATGTAATATTTTCAGGATTATTTCATTTATGCAGTTGAATGTAATGTAGGAAAGATTTAGAATGCACCTTTTCATCAGTTTAAATCAATAAGCTCAACCCGATTGAGCTATAAGTAAAAATATGGTAACACTAATCTCATTTGTTTATCATACATCTCACAGTACATGATTAATGCTTGTCCATCACTTGTGAGGTGCACAAAATGGCGACACATGGTGTCTTCGACCGCAAAGCCAAGCATAGTAGAGCCCATGAAGCAAGTGAATTGGCACCCAGTCAGAGTCTTCTTATTGGCCGAATGGTGACAAGTTGAGGGTTTGGGTTTTGAAACCTGATTTGACCATATCTGGACCACTCAATCGTCCATCTCATTCAAAGATTAACAGTGTATATTCAAAATCAACAATGCACACATCGGTTATTCATTTTATCCTGCAACTAGCAAGCATTAATGGTGTATTCTCTTCACAAGTGATCAAATGGAGCCTTCGTGCATGCGATCAATTAATTCCTTTCCATTATGGAGTGATTTGCAAATATCCAAGTACTTGGGCTGTTAACGACGAGGAGAATGATGCCATCCATTAATTAACCTTTTGAACGTGTGACACCATCGAAATTCCTCGATAAATACGGATGAAGTAGTGGTCATTTTCACCACTGCAAGCAAGGTATTTGGCATCTTGCTAAATTTGTGAATAGTGAGGAATACTTAATTGTGAGCTCAAGAAGTTATTATATGGTGAAAATGAGCAAACTAGTTGCTTTTGTAGGACTAGTTAGAAGGTCATCCAGACTAAATCTGCGGAGGCCCCATGATGATATTCCAGAACGTGCTTTGGTTGCAAAGGACAAGGTTATTGTCAATAAGCCCGTGAGTGCACCTTCAAGGTGTAGCAGGAGGTTGCAATTCTAGTGACCTAATGTTGGGAAGACTAAGGATAGAGGCAAGGGACCGACACAATTTATTGTTGAAGCTTGCAGGAAGGTGAGATATGGACGTGGCTCCTTTGGTCAGTAGAATTCACCCATTGACGTCACAGACAACCCATTTGAAAGTGAAACGGAGACAGACTCTAGCTATCACCAGTATCTCATGACTTTGGGTTGAGCTTCGACCCTGGGAATGGAGGTATTGTTTGTACTACCATTGGATACCAAGACTCCAAGCGGGAAAGATTGTTCTGTGCTCAAAAGGGACAAAGATGAAGAGGGAGTTGAGGTCACTTCTCCATCTCTCACAACGACGTGAAGTGGGCGGGTGTACCGTGGACTGGGTGCTGGTGGTGGTAAGTCTTATGGTCGGTGAAAAGGTGGTGTGTGGAATGGAAACTTTTGTGATGTTTGATAAATTTTGGTGGTGGTCACTCTTTTCCGCAAACGTGGGTGGTTTTTTTGGGGTGTTTGATGCTGACTGCGTGCCTTCATGGCGATGTGGACATTGATTCGTTTCTTACCTGGTGGCTAGGGGAAATTTTGGTGGCACTTTACATCTCCCTTTTAATGGTGGTTACTGATAGGTTGTCGTTAGGTCCTAACACTTTAGTGAATAAACACATCAATATATCGACCAGGCAGTTTCCAACGATTGTATGCAATAGAGGACATCTCAACTTCTCTCTTAAGCACTATCCAACTAAATAGAAATTCTAAGCTAAGGGGCCTCAAATATTAAAAGCAATAAATCATCTATCTAGAAAGCGGGAAGATAACTCAAATTAGAAAACAAAAAACTAAGAATCTAAACTGCATCACCATTAAACTAGAAAGCATGAAAACGATTAATCTAAAGAATGCATAAATTGCTGAAGAAGTAAAGCATGTAAAGAAATTAGGAAACATCTATCTAATGCAAAAGATAACAAGCCAACTAATAATCATAAAACCATTAATTAGAATCAATTGAAGAAAGGTGCTCCAAACATTCAAATGTTAAGCTTAGAGACTAAAGACTCAGTTACAACCTGCAGGCTTGACACTATCAGTATAACATATACTCATGAAAATGAAATATGGACTCAACTATTATCAACTAAAAGAAAATATAGAATAGGAAACATAATACTTATCTATCTATCTATCTATAACCCTCAAGTGGCCAGCTCTTGGGTGAGACTACAACTACTTCAGATCACAGGCGCTAGAAAAATCTCTTTGTTACTTCATTCCACAGATGCATCCATATTACACAGTGATTTAAATAATGGCAGGAAAAATCATATTCATATGGTGGTTAATCAAAGACAAATTGGTAGCATAACGATAATGTTCTTCTCTCTTGTTATTCATTATGTATAATAGTTACATATTTATATGAAAAATGACTAACAAAAAACCTATTTTCCAGTCGATAGAGTCTTTTTAATAGATTTCCAATAGCAGAAGGACTTTAAATCCCATGATATACAATATTAAAGAGGATTGTATGAGCCATTAAAGTTTTTGCATTTGAAAGATAATAGAATTATAAAGACTCAGCCAAAACATGTGCTCCTAGGATTTCAGTGCCCGGTCGCTCATTTTCAAAAGTATGAAGATTCGCATTCATTTTCCCTTTTGACTAGAGTGATGATTGGAAGTGGAATTGACCTATGAAATACTCAAGACTAAACCATTAAATCAACATAAGTTAGTTTAATTTGATCAACTCCAAGAAATAAAGTTTGTACACTTATTCATAAAAAGAAGTGCAATTATTTTTCCTAAAGGTAATCAATTGGAAAGGTTCTTAAGGTTGAAGGGTTTAGATTTACATATTGATCCCATTATATTGATGAGGTTATTTTTACCTCATCATTTCCTCCCCTTCCTAAGTTCAAGTAGGTCCTCCTGCTCTCTAGCATGTCCCCTTCTCATCATTCCTTCTATTCATTTCCTGATACTTAACACTGAGATCATACACATTACCTGCCTCTATGTCTAATATATCTAGATTCCTCAAGAATCCTTGATGAAAAGTGACGCTTTGTCTCCACCTAGAAAAATTGTCCTCACTTTGGTCTAGGTTGGTGTACACTGAAGGTGGTAGTGAAAGAAGCAAGGGAGGTCTATACCTCATACCAATCTAGTTGATCTTTAATTCCTCCAAAATTTTGGCCAAAGCTACTGCTCTTTCGTAGGACCATTTAATATTAAGAGGTGAAATTATTTCCCTCTTCTTGAGATGCATAGGAAGAGGGGTATACCTCTCTTCACATGCCTGCCATGCTGGTCCTATTAATTTGGCCCCTATTTTTGAAAGTGATCATGACACAACCTAAGATTTTTATTATATTTGACCTGTACTTCCTGTTTACTTTTGACACCCAGAAAGTGTTTCTTGAAAGAGAGAGGCTTCCTATGAGGGTATCTCATCTGCAACCCTACAGTCTTTTCTTCCTGAGCATACTCTCTAGATCTTTCTTGCCAATGAAGTTGATTTTTCATAGTGGGCAGGAATGATCTTAATTCTAGTTCCCCCACAAAGAAGTTAATAAATAAATCTGTATACTTTTCTAAGAGAAAATTGTGAACAAAGAACTCACACAACATATTTTATTGTTCAGGGAGTGACTCAAAAAATACTTTTACAAATTCCTTGATATTAGGGTAATGAGGCTGGTTCTGGTGAATTCTTTGCAACTTCCATCTTAGAAGCTGCTCATTGAGAAACATGGAGTATAGCCTAGATGGTCTTGTACAGGCTAATAGAAATTCACCAATTTCATAGGCATCCTGCTTACCCCTATATGCCTGATGGAAAGATTCTTTTAACATGACTAATTCCCTCTTTAGCCTATAATTTTCAAATTCCACATCCTTCAAGAGGTAACAATGCTCAATCCATTTCATTAGCATTGGGGGAATACGTACCTAGAACCAGTCTATAACAATGGGTTCTGTTTGTGTCCCCTTTGATTCCTTGATTGGTTGAGTATCACTCTCTTGCAAAGTTTGATCTAGCTCCACAATTTTACTCACAGAGGCATTTAACTCAATTTCCTGTTGATTCTTTTCTTCTTCAAAAGCACTGAACAATTGCATAAAATTATTTTTCAAATCTTGAATACCTTTTTCTTTTTCACACAGAGCATCTTGATTCTACTTACCCTGTTGATTCCATTGTTGGATCTAGAACTGCAGCTGCTCAATAAGCTTGTCTTTCTCTTCCATCTGTGCAGTCAATTTGGTAATTTCTTGGTCTCTTTTATGTACAATGGTGGTTTTTGCACTTCAATTTCTTCTTGTTGCTGATTGATTTGTGCTTTGTCATCCTGTAACTTGGCTTTCAACCCTTCAATTTATGCCTTTAACTTCTCCAATTCCTCATCTCTCTGACTGGATCCTACATCCCCTGTGTCCACCAAGAAGGGTACGTGAGGAATTTATTCATCAAGATGAGGCACATTTTCCTCTTTGGTGTTCTTAGGAAGGGATGAGTAAGGCACTGCTTCTTCTTTTTCATCAATAGGGGGTGCATTTCCTACCTCGGTATTCTTAGGAAGAATTTCCTCTATTCCTTCAGTATTCTTAGTATGAGGCATACTTCCTTCTTTAGTTTCTATAGGTAAGTAGGAACAAGGAATTTCTTCATCGATATGAGGCATGTCTTCTTCTTCATTAGCATCCATAGAGAAGGATGCATGAAGATTTGCATGAGGTCCTTCTTCCACAAATTCATGTATACTTCCCAATCTGTTAAAAAAAGGAGAGAATCCTCCCACAAGTTCATCTTCATTCTTTTCTAAGTGTGGTGATTGTATTCTTTCCCTTTCCTATTCCTTAGGCGATAGGGTTTCTTTGTTCTTTTCTCTAGGAAGTTCATCCCCTTGCTCTTCTGCTTCATCTATTTCCTCATTGTCAGGTGGGCTATCAATTTCCACCATCTTTATTGGAGTCCTGGAATTTTTCCTTTTTGAACTACTGCCTATATCTTGGGGTTTGACTTCATTGGCCCCTAAAGATAACCGTTTACTCTTCCGTAGAGGAGGAGTTGTTTGAAAAATATTTTTTCTTCATTTCTTCTCTTATGAGGGAGTTCCTCCTCTTCTCCGGAATGTACAATTCCCACCTCCCCTTCCTATCCTGGGGTTTGTAATTCATCTGGCAAGGTTTCTGGTGCATCACCGTTGGGAACTGTGGAGGTACATTGGGATTCAGGGGCGCCTAATGCCTATGAGGAGGGTTCCTCTATAGACTGGTCCTTTTGTTTAGAGGATTCTCCTTCCTCAAGTGGCCTCCTTGGCTCTTCATTCTCAAATTTCTGAAGAAACCTTTGCCACTTTTTCTCTGGCTTATGGTGGAAATGGTATTTACATATTAACTGTATTAGACAATGATGTTTAAGGGGCCCCGTCCCAATTTTATATTTTTCTATCATAGATGTGACTGAATGGCAGAGAAAAAATGGTAAATTTACCCTAAGAGTAGGGTCCTCAATGTTGTTGCGTAAATGAGTCAGTAGGCGGAAAGGGGGTCCCACTACTTTAGTCATTTGTCTCTCACAAGTAAAATATTTGATAATCCAAGCTGTGACAGACCTCCAGGGTTCTGGAATAGACATTCTATGAATTCCCTTATTTTTCCCCCTGGTGTTTATGGTCATTACAGGCTGGGGTTCCCCTTCCCTATGGAACAATTCTATTAGATTTTGATAAGGGAAATGGGTATTTTCATTTAAATGAATTCTTTTATTCTCAAGACCAGAAAGACGAGCAAGGACTTTTGTACTTACCCAGAATGGTTTTTCGTGCACCACAGTCTTTCCATCTGCAAAATTCTCAAGAAATTCCTTCACCAACTACTCTATGTGCCATTCAAATTACTTCATGAAGTCCAGCCATCCAACCCTTTGAAATAAAGTTGCTATATTGCTTAATGCCAGCAATGGCGCTGCAGAAGTTGGCTCAGAATTTTTCTTAGCACCTCCCATTTCCTTTGTTCCCTAGTGAAATTTTACAAAACTCTGGAATGCTTGATTCTCTAAATTACAGATGGAAAAGATTTTTGCGTCGATATACTTGATGAGGAAAGAATTAATTACCATCTTGCTTCTCACCTTACTACATAATGATGATGAACTTTCATGGGGAATTACAACTCCTGCCATACTCTTACCAGTCGTGTAAAGGGCACAAGTTTCAAAGTTGCAAGGGGAATAGATCATGCCAATTAATTAACCTTTATTCAAAATAAATGCTAACCCTTTTTAACAAATAAATTCGCACATACCTTAGGTCTTGTCATTAGATAAAACGTCACTTACATGTGCTGTCGTAATTGGATAGGCACATGGTTGGCGAGGGTAGCGACATATAATGATGGCATGGATGGGATGGTTGAAGTGATGGAAAATTATTATTATGACAAAAATGTGTCATAATAATCTTATTTATTATGGAAAGATTTGATGTGATGTGGTAGAATAATCATAAAGGGGCAGATCTTGAAGTAGCATTAAAGAATGGGCATACACGAAACTTAGGAAAAATTTTAAAAAAAACTGGAAGGACAAAATGTACAAAAAAATCTAGAGCATTATTGAGTAATGCAACCAAAGAAGAGAAGAAGAGAGTTCCAGAATTATAGAAGGATATCATCGGAATAGAGAAACCAGATTGGGGATTTTGGAACATCATTGACAGATGGAGCTGGAGCAGCAACCAAAATTTATGGAGCATTGTCGAAAGATGCAACCAGAGCAACAACCAAAATTTATGGAGCATCTGAATAGAATTTTTGAAGCATTCGAGCAGAATTTTGGAGCATCGCTGAAAAGATGCAGTCGGAAGAGAAACAACATAATTCTAGAGCATCGCTGAAAAGATGCAGCCAGAAGAGGAACAACAACATTCTGGAGCATCGTTGAAAGGATGCAACCGAAAGAGGAACATCAACATTCCAGAGCATCGCTGAAAAGATGCAGCCGAAAGGAAGAAAATTGTGATACTTTGGCCTTGACTTTCCAAAGCACCATTGAGTGATGCATCAAAATGCAGGATCAGGATGAGACGTGGAACCAATTTGATGTGTAGATTCAGGAACATTGCAGCAACAATTTCGGAGCATCATAGCAGCTGAGCTAACAAATTTTGGAGCATCACAACAGGGTGCACCAGAATTGGGTTCGCCAAAAGATGAAATCCTACAAAATATAAAAAAAGCTTTAGCCAATTCCAAATGGTGGAATTGATGAAGAAATTTCAGAAATTTCATAAATGAAATGATTGATTTTGATTTTATTTTTTTTGGCAACTATATTGATCTTGCCACAACAAAGTCAATGTAGTGGATTTCTCCCTACGTTTCTACCACTTTTGTAAACTCCTCTTTGTTAACGGGTTTATGGTAGATGCGTAATCGATGCCCATTAACCAAAAGAGTTTGGGTGTCACCATCAATTGGTTTTAACTGGACTGAACCATTAGCAAACACTTCAGAAATCTCGTATGGTCCCAGCCACTGTGTCTTGAGTTTCCCTTGATGATCCTTGTATTTGGAATCAAATAATAATGCCCAATCCCCGATATGGAATTATTTTTCTTTGATATGTTTGTCATGCTAGACCTTACATTGTTGTTGGACCAGTTCAGTTTGATGGACGATGTCCAAACATAATTCGTCTAGTTCATTGAGCTATAAGACTCTCTCAACTTGAGCTCGTTTAAGATCCATGCCCAATTCCATGGTTGTCCTAAGGGTTTGGATCTCGAATTCGATGGGAAAGAGGGGCTTCTTCCCAAAGACTAACTCATAGGGGCTATAACTAGTGGTTGACTTCCAAGTCGTGTTGTAGGCCCAAACAGCTTTCGGTAGTTTCCTAGCCCAATCTTTCCTTCTTGAAGAGACCGTTTTTGTCAAAATATTTTCCAGCTCCCTATTAGTGACCTCGACTTGACCATTTTCTTGCAGGTGGTAGGGTGAGGACTTCTTGTGACTTACTTGGAAGTGATTTGTGAATGCCAACAAGACTTTAGACATAAAATGGGGGCCTTGGTTTGTAACAATTGTTCTTGGAGCTCTGAATCTTAGAAAGATCATGTTATAAATAAAGTCAACTACCTGCTCTTCCCTAGCAATGCGTAATGCTTGTACTTCTGTCCACTTAGTCATGTAGTCAGTATAGACCAAAATATACTCTTTCCCTTGCAAAGGAGGGTCTATGGGACCAATGAAATCCAATCCCCATTTTTCAAATGGTTCAAGAACTACCTGAGGTTGTAGGGGCATTTCATTGGATGCGGTTGGTCTTCCTACCCTTTGGCATTCATCACACTTGCGAACGTACTTCTTGATGTCCTTATGCATTGAAGGCCAATAGTATTCTGCTCCCAGAATCTTGTGAGTTGTCCTTTTAGCAGAATAATTCCCTCCAAAAGGGTCATCATGACAGACCCTCAGGATACTGTAGGTCTCATTTTCCCTAACACACCATCGCAAAACCATATCGGGTCCACATTGAAACAAGATTCCATTAATCCATTTAAAAGGGGAACTCTCTCTTACGAGGCGTTTCTTCTATTTTTATGAAAAGTGAGGTGGTACTTATTTGGTGGCTAAGTAATTCACAATATCGGAAAACCAAGGAGTTTTAGTGGAGATGGCGAACAAATTTTCATCTAGGAATTTGTCCTATACCAGAGCACAGTCTCCATCATGTTTTATCCAGGATAAGAAATCTGCGAGTACGTTGGACTTCCTTGGTTTGTCAACAATTGTCACATTGAACTCCTGGAGAAGGAGTAACCACCTGATTATCCTTGCATTTACCACCGATTTATTCATGAGATACTTGATGGATGCATGGTTTGTGTGCACTGTAACTTTGTATCCTATGATATAATGCCTAAATTTATTGATGGCATGCACTACAACCAAGAATTATTTCTCTGTTGTGGTGTAGTTTTTCTTTGTTGGCATCATATTTTTGCTGATAAAATATATAACATATTTCCCTCCATTCTCAGCTTCTTGCCCTAGAACCGCTCCAATGGTGTCATCAGACACATCACCATAAATGTGAAATGGCAGGTTCTAGTTAGGTCCTCGTAGGACAGGGGCAGAGATGAGTCTCTCTTTGATAGTTTCAAATGAGGACTGACACTCGGGTGTCCAAATGAAGTCAACATTTTTCTGAAGGAGAGAAAACCTCGGGGCTGCAATTTTGCTAAAGTTTTCTATGAACCTTCAGTAGTATCCAGCATGCCCTAAGAAACTCCTGACATCAGTCTAAGTTTTTGGGATCTCAAGTTTTTGTATGACTTTGATTTTCTTAGAATCAACCTTAATCCCTTCGGCTGAAATATGATGTCCTAGCACTATTCCTTGTTCCACCATGATTAAGAATTTCTCATGACTAAGGGACAACCGATGATCCTCACACCGTTTTAACACTTTTTCTAGATTAGTGAGGGCTTCGTCGAAGGTTGAACCATATACAATGAAGTCATCCATATAGACTTCCACACACTCATTTACTAGCTCAACAAATATAGCCAGGATGGCCCTTTGAAATGTGGTAGGAGCATTACATAGCCTAAAGGGAAGGACCCTATATGCAAATGTCCCCCAAGGGTAGGTAAAGGTCATCTTATCTTGGTCTTCCGCTACTACCTATATCTAGTTGTATGCATGAATGGAAGGGGAAAATAATCTCTATGTGTCGCTTTGTTGAGCTCCCTATAATCTACACACACTCTCCACTTCCCATTCTTCTTTGGAACTACAACCAAGGGTGACACCCACTTGCTGTCAGAAATTGGGTAGATAAATCCTACCTGCAAGAGTTTCTCAATCTCAATTTTAATGATGTCTTTGAGGGCCAGATTGAGTCTCCATTGTGGTTGGCAAAAAGGTCAAACATCTTCAGTATAGATATGATGTGTACACACACTATGGTGATTTCCTCTCATATCTTTCTAGTCCCAGGTGAACACTTTAGATCTACTCACTAGTGTATTAAATAGTCTTTGTTCTTCCATCTCAGTCAACCAACTATTGATGTTCAAAGTTTTTCCTGGTAGCAACATAATAGTTTTGACTCCTGGGTAATTGGATGTGACAGTGTGAATGGGCCTTGTCAGTGTGTTAAGTGGAAAGTTGTGCGATATAGTTTTATGAAGCCGAGCAACATCTGCAAAGAAATGGCAAGTTTTTGGAACTAAGTTCATCAAAGGGCAAGGAAATCCAATAAACTTAGCATTATCAAATTCTACTTGATCTGTGTTGATTCGATGTCCTAAGATTTCTTCTACATCTGACATCTCTTCATTGTTGGAGTCTATTGCAATACTTTCCATGTCATTCTCTAATTCTTCACCATGTTGTTTGATGACTACCATGGCCAACAAAGCCAAATTTTCCTGTCCAGTAGGACTTTCTGGTTCATCAACCCATATTTTATCATGTTCAGTAGGCTTGGTAGGAGGATACAAAAACAAATGTTTTCTATTAGATCCATGGGAAATGGTCATTCCTCCCTCCCTACAATCAATTTTGGCTGCAATCATAGCCAGCCATGGTCATCCCAGAATTATTGGATAACTGTCCTTGGGTGTAAGGGATTCAATTATCTGGAAATCCACTGGATATTCCCATCCATCCACCTTGACAAGAACATTTTCAATGATGCCTTTGGGAATAGCTATGGATTGATTTGCCATTTGTAGGACTGTAGTTATGGGGCATAGATCAGTGAGTCCTAATTTTTCCATCACATCAACAGTCATTACATTAATGACTACTCCGAGGCCCACTAAAGCTTTGGGTATTGCTAGCTCATTAACTATTACTGTTATAAGTGGATTCCTTGGGTCATCATATTTCGGAGTAGTGATTGTTCCAGCTAACAAATCGGGTAGGTATCCATTGATATGAACAGTGTTGATTCATTTTGGCTTCCTCCCTAGAGTTTTGATGCACAACTATTTAATCAACTAGTTTAACTCGGGGATTTCTTTAATCGCTTGTAACAAGGGAACTTCAATCTGCAATCGTTTAATTTCCTATATTAATGCAGTTTTCGTAGGTGAAGTTATTTCTGGAGCATCTTTCACAGAAATTGGTTTCAATCGCTTTGGAAAAGGGGCTTTGGTTTTGTCTTTAGGCACGAGATTTTTCAGAACTTCAGTTGGAGACTAACCCTCCTCCTCCTGAGGTAGGTCGGCAACTCCTGCTACAGATGGCGGGTCAGGCTCATGTTGTGTAGTGTATTGGGTTTGTTTGATGGGCGCGAGTGTTATTGTTGTTTCCTCAACATACTTCTTGACAGGTTCATCTATGATTTCTTTGATAGCCAGCTACGAAAGTGTTTTACTAGACCTCAACTGTAGGTTTCCACAGTGTATTGCATTGAGTCCAGTGACATTGTCTTGTTCGACAGAATACACTAGAGTATTTGGAAGATTGTTCTTTGGATTAGGGACTAGTTGCACCGGAAGTGGTAGTTGGTTAACTTGTTTAGTCAGTTGAGTGTTCTGAGGAGGTGGTAAGAGAGTCTGTTGAGTAGGCATCCTCCTAGCACCAAAGTAAAATTGATGCTAGGGTTGATTCCATTGAGGAATGGGATTTTGAGGGTACCACTACTGTTGCGGATGGTGGGTCCATTGAGGGTTACCCCAAGATTGGTTTGTCCAGTCTAGTGGTCCCCAAGGATAGGTTCCCTAGTTAGAGGGTACTGGCGGTGGTTCCTAAGGCTAGGGTTTCGTCCATTGATTATTGTTCTAATTTGATTGGGCCACCAGTTAGGATTAGAATTCTAGCCATAGGAAAAATTACCTCCAGTTCTTTGGTTGACAACATTCACTTCTTCCTCAACTAGAGTTGTTCTTTTCTTGGAATTTTTGATGGCGTTCAATAGATTGCATTGATCGGTGGGGTGGTTCTTGTCACATACTTGACAAATGTCAATCTTGTCAACTTTGTCTAAGGGACACTCTCTGAGAAAATGTTTGTTTCGACACCTAGGACAATAAATAGACAAATTCTCAGGATTTATGGTTTTAGCTTGTATGTCATCTAAGGTGGTGTTTAGTTGGACAAGAATGTCAGTCTTGAAATTGGCCAATTCCTCACGAAGTTTATTTATGTCATTAGAACCACGTAAGGGGGTGGACTTCCTAATACCTCCACGAGTACGGGAGAAGTTTTGACACAATTCCATTATTTCTTCCAGTCTCAGTTGGGACATGTCTCCTTTTCCCATTAAGTCTAAACTCCTCCAAGCTTCATCATCGAGACCTTTGAGGAATAAGGTCTTTAAAATATCGAGACTTATGACTTCTCCACTGCAGCGTTTGGTCAAGAAGATAAACCTATCTAGGTAATCTTCTAAACTTTCATCCTCATTTTTTCCTTATTATGAATAGTTCTTATTTTCTATCACTCACCCTGCAGTAACTTTGGTATTTCTACAAAAAGACAGACTCCATTTCATCCCAAGAGGTTATCTACTAAGAAGGTAGTCCCATAAACCAGCACATAGCTGAGTCTTTCAGAGGGGAAGGGAAAAGTTTTAGTTTCTGATTATCATTCTTGTAGTCATATGTTTGAAACAAGACTTTGAATTCAAATAAGAGTTGATTAGGGTCCCCAGTAGACAAACCTCAAAGGGTTGGTAAGAATTCCGGTGAGATTTTTTTCATTGTCGTGTCATCATCTGCATCAATAGAAATCGGATAAGTGAATGTGCATGGTGGGGGTCATCATTATTATTTTTAGAATTTCTACGGTCACCCATGGTGTTGAAAGGCGTGTGATCCTCTTCCACAACTTGCTTCGTGGCAGGAGATTCAAGTGTTTGCGAGAGAATATGCTCCTTGACCACTATTCGTTCTCTTTCCGGGGTATATGGGAAGGTCTCAGGTTGACCCCGTTTAGTCAATTCCTCTGTAAGTTCTTGGTCTGAGTTTCCTTCCTCCCTACTTGTTGTTGGTACGTCGAGTGGGGGGGGGTTTTGGTATGAATCTTCCATGGGGGCCTCATTTCCTGACCATGCGGAAAATAATCCAAAGAACTATTCCTATCCATAAGAGAGGTATTCAATATATCTCCTACTAACACTAGAAAAGGGCTTCCCCGACAACGGCACCAAAAAGTGATAGAATGTCGTTAGGTCCTAACACTTTAGTGAATAAACACATCAATATATCGACCGAGAAATGTCCAACGACTGTATGCAATAGAAGACATCTTGAATTCTCTCTTAAGCACTATCCAACTGAATATAAGTTCTAAGCTAAGGGGTCTCTAATCTTAAAAGCAATAAATCATCTATCTAGAAAGCAGGAAGATAACTCAAATAAAAAAATAGAAAAATAAGAATCTAAAAAGCATCACCATTAAACTAGAAAACATGAAAACGATTAATCTAAAGAATGCATAAATTGTTGAAGAAGTAAAGCATGTAAAGAAATTAGGAAACATCTATCTAATGCAAAAGATAACAAGAAAATCGCTAATCATAAGACCATTCATCAAAATCAACTGAAGAAAGGTGCTCCAGACATTCAAATGTTAGGCTCAAAGACTACAGACTCAGTTACAACCTACAGGCTTGACACTAACAGTATAACATATACTCATGAAAATGAAATACAAACTCAACTATTATTGACTAAAAGAAAATATAGAATAGGAAACATAATACTTATATATCTATCTATCTATAACCCTCAAGTGGCCAACTCTCAGGTGAGACTACAACTACTTCAGATCACATGCGCTGGAAAAATCTCTCTGTTACTTCATTCCACAGATGCATCCATATTACACAGTGATTTAAAGAATGGCTGGAAAAATCATATTCATATTGTGGTTACTCAAAGACAAATTGGCAGGATAACAATAATCTTCTTCTCTCATGTTATTCATTATGTGTAACAGTTACATATTTATATGAAAAACGACTAACAAAAATCCTATTTTCTAGTCGATAGAGTCTTTTTAATAGATTTCCAATAGTAGAAAGATTTTAAAGCCCATGATATACAATATTAAAGAGGCTTGTATGAGCCATTAAAGTTTTTGCAACTGAAAGATAACAAAATTATAAAGACTCGGCCAAAACGTGTGCTCCTGGAATTCCGGCACCCACTCGCTCATTTTCAAAAGTATGAAGATCCACATTCATTTTCCCTTTTGACTGGAGTGATGATTGGAAGTGGAATTGACCTACAAAATACTCAAGACTAAACCATTAAATCAACATAAGTTAGTTTAATTCAATCAACTCCAAGAAATAAAGTTTGTACACTTATTCAGAAAAAGAAGAGCAATTATTTTTCCTAAAGGTAATCAATTGGCAAGGTTATTAAGGTTGACGGGTTTAGATTTACATATTGAGCCCATTATATTGATGAGGTTATTTTTACCTCATCAGTTACAATTCTGGTTTTCCTCATTTTCAACGTGTTACTGCAGGACCAGTATGTGGGGGAATTTTGAAATACAACTAAAATTTGAGTTGAAATGACATTTTTGTAATGAAATCTGCATTTTGATCCAGAAGCTTGTCTGCTCCCTTACATTATAAAAGGGAATTCAGGGCTCATTTGTAGGGGTTCTAATTTTTTGAAGTCTTTTTGTCCAGTATATGCAAGGGTAGAAATTAGGAAGGATACCTGTGAACAAAATAGTCGAATTGTCTTGGCTTTCAAGTTATGCATATGTAAATCTTAAATAGTCTTATAGAAATTACTGATGTCAAAACAAATCTTATGCATAAAGCATTTACTCTCCTCTATAAATTATCTCACAAATTTTGAATGAAATATCAAGTATATTTTGTTTGAATGCATGCTCTTATTTCTGCTTTGGTTCAAAGAATCAATTAGATGCTTAAGTGAGGTCATGAATTTGTGAGGATTTCTAAAGGATTTGGTAAGAAGTGATGTTTTATGCACAATGAGTTTTCATAATGTAAGGCCTTATGAGAATCGTCCAGAAATATCAAGGTTAAACAATTTCTATATAACTGATTGTAAGATGTGTGACTCCATTGCCCAATCAATGAAGACACTAATCTATTTTCCAAGGTATTTTCCATCTGAAGTATAATAATAGTATACCAGAACTTGGACTAGGGATTAGAACATAAATATCTTAAAATTTACTTACCATGAGGCATATGTGTGGAGTACTTCTTTGTTCCTAGTGAATTAATAGTTATTTGCTTAAAGATTAGCCAACCTTTGAGTGAATTATGTTATTTACCCCTCATAGGAAACAATCTATGATTTGGTCTGGTAAAGATGGTTGTAATGGGAAATTGACTAAGTGTTTTGCTTATATCGTTTTATAGAGTGATTGTTTTTGTGTCTGCACCACTCCACGAATGAAGGTTTCACTCTACACTTCTAACATTATTTTTGTGGATGTTAGATGTATCTAATTCCAAGATTTCATCATGTTTTGACAAGAGGTTTGAGAGATATGAGTTACAAAAGTTCAAATTGTAGAATAATGTGTTCTTTATGTTCTTGAAGTTGAAATAATTTCTTATGTAGATCTTCTATTTCATTTCTTGTCACACCGGTTAGGTCGAGTGCTAGATCATAGGCAATTGAGGAAGTATCAATTTGTGACTCAATAGAGTCCATCTCCTTCCTTATGCTCTGTGTGGCTTCAGGCCACTTCATGCCATACTGATATAGAGCCTTTGCCTCATCAACACATCTTTCAACATCCTTTAACAACTATGAATTTTTTTTGTGTAATGGAATATTTCTTTGTAATTTCTAACATTCTTTTAACATTGATTTGTTCTCCAATTCCTTCTCTGCTTCTTCCTTCAGTTTGGATGCATAAACCTTAAAGGAATCAATCAATAGTTTGATATTTTCCATACCAGAGAGATATGTGTCTATACTTGCATTGGGTATGGTCTCTTGTAGTGCTTTCACTACTTATTCCATTAGTTATTTGCTTCTTTGGTGTGTTCCAATGATTTATTTCCTCGTAGATGCATGAAACATACCTCCCAATTGTATCTTGTGAATGGGAGAAATCTTATCCATATTAGCATTATCTTGTTGCATTGGTAGTTGCAACAGTTGTGCAAACAAAACAGGTTGGAACTTGGGCTGCATACTTAAAATATTCTTCAAGGAATCTCTGGGGGAGCCAAAAGATTCACCTAAATCCTTAGTTGTTTCCACAACCTTTCCCTTTTCATCAACAATTCTGGAGTCAACTGGTTTTCCTTTGTCTGTATGTGCATCTTTGGATGCATCCTTATTCTTTTCTTCATCTTTTTCTTCATGTTCTTCTTCTTTCTCTGCATCAACATTCTCTTCTTTATCTTCCTCTATAGGATTTTCAATATTTACCAAAGGAGTAACTTCTTGTACCGAAGGAGGAGTGATGATATTTTCCTTTGTAATGTCTTCTCTGATCACTACATCCTCACAATTTCTTTCTATCATGTCCTCTACTTTCGGAGGTGTGTTGTCCTATGCAACTTCTTTATTTGTATCATGCTCATGTTGAGCATCATCTATCTGCACATCTTCTTCAATGTTTGGTTCTGAAGTGGGGGTCTCCATATTCAATTCTTATCTAACCTCTGGTATCATCCCTAGTTTCTAAGCTATCTCCTCTACTTTGTCATTTCTTTGCTTTCTGATTCTTTCAAGATCACTTTTATCTTTTCCCATAAGGGTTTTCACCCTTTCCTTAGTCCTTAGCTCCTTGCTAAATATTGTAGCTAATGTGGCTATGTCATCCTCAAAGAGAGGACCACTCACTCTTTCCAAAGATTCTTATTTTATCCTTTCATCTTCTTTTATAGCTTCTTGTCTTCTTTCCAGCAAGATGTTCCACAAATATTTAGGTACATTTTTCTTGATGTTCCATATGTCCACCTCAAGAACAACAATGTATTTGATGATAGCTTCAATGATGGTGGCCTTTTCCACCTCATCTGCATCTTTATACAGAGCTATAGTTTCTTCCAACATCTCATTTTGCAAGATACTGTTAAATAATGCCTCTAATTTCTTGGGGGAAAGAGGCCTTATCGATTATTTTTGTTTTTGTTCTTTTCCTTCAACCAGAGTCCTCTCTGTTCTCCATTCTTCTTCTTCTCTAGAGAAGCCTTCTTGGCTTCCTTAGATTCTTTTCCCTCATATGTATCTTAAATGCTTCTTTTTTATTTCTCTATCTCCTATTCACTCTCACTATCAATGATATCAATTCTTTTTCTTTTTGAACTAGCTTCACCTTATGAAGCGTCACTTCTTCTCCTGTGGACCAACTATGGTCCTTCTTCTTCCATTTCTTCTTCTTCTACCACTACATTGATGTCTATACTCTTCTCTCTCATAAATTTGTTCTTTACTCTTCTTCTGGAAGTAGTAGCAGATGGTGTAGCAACAATACTTTTCTTCTTTTCAACCCTTTTAGTTTGCACTACCAGAGGGGGTCTCTCCCTTATTGAAGGACTGGTAGTAGTCTTTCTCTTTTCTCCAGTAGTTGGCATAGTCCTGAAGGACTTTTGAATAGTAGGAGGAGTGGCAGCAATCCTATCAGATCTTCTTGTGCTTCTGAATGCTTCTACAACACTTAAATCTACCTTAGCTCTTTCTCTTGCATATTGTAGTCATTCCTTTGAAATACCCATTTCCTTCACATACACATCAACCATCTTATCAACATTATTCTTGATTATCAGTTTTATTTGTTTCATGTGTACTTCCAAGGATTTTTGTTGTATCCTTTGAACTCTTCAATAAAATGTCAGCATAACCAGTAATTTCCTCTTCAGAATCCCAGTGCATGAATCCATATGTTCCTTGGTTCAACTACTTCCATCATACACTCATCTGTTGACACAAGGAAAGTGATGTCATTGTGATATTTTTCAATCATTTTCCTTGGGATTCATTCTATCTCATGCATCCTCCTTTGAAATACTGCAAATAAAGTAGCAAGAGCATCATCTTGTGCCTTTCCATCTCCAAGTCAATTCATATAGTCTCTAATCTGATGAGCAATAGGTCTACCTCTTATCCATGTCACATTCTGAGTTCTGGGAAGTTGCTTTAGAAAATAGAAAAGTAAAAACACCACTAATGTCCCATACTTGAATACACACTTCTTTTCCTTAGTTTTCTTTAATTCTCCATCAATTGTTGCCTAAGCAACACAAAAAGATCATATAGTCTGCACCATTTTCAACCATCTCATGTGCCACATTGATTGTGGTGGTAGATATTGAATTGTCCCTATTTGTGAAATAATTTTTATAGCCAATCATCATTGTTGCATATCTTACATTTGGGTTTCTAATGGGATCCACTGTTATAGCTCTCTTGTCATGTGTAGCACTCGTTCTTTCCATAATTTCACTTCATTCTTAAAGGATTTTAGCACAGTAACTGGTCTAATGGAGCATAGACTAGTAACCTCTCTAATTACTTCTTTTGTTATCATGTTAGGCATGTTGGTCTAGAAAAAATTGTCATGGATTTTTCTTAAATCCATCCTAACCCATTTGTCCTCAATTTTTTTTTAGGAAACCATTGCCACACATCTAGTTTCTTCGTGACTAGGTTTTGAAATTATAGCTTTAGGGCGTAGTTATCTCCAATAAGCTCATTAACCCAAAAATCCCTAACTTAGAATGATCAAATTCTTCTATCTTGCCATGAATATAGATCCTAATATCATCAATCAGTAAAACCCCATAAGGAATATGAGAGAATGCACCTAACGGGTCATCTTTTATGGATTTCACGGGATACTTCTTGAATTTTGGTTGTGGTTTTTTTGTAGCTTCAATTTCCCTTGGTGTAGCCATTTCAGATGTATTCAAATTGCCTTAAAATAGTGTTCTTTGTGAAAATAGGAAAAAATGGAGACTGTAAATACCTTTTGTTTCGCTTGTTGAACTAGGGTTTCAATGCACTGAATCTCAATTTTCCTTGAACACTTTGGATTTTTTCCTTGCTACTTTGGTCCTTCTCGAATGCTTTTGTGAAATGAATTTTTGTTAGTGAAATCACTTATAACCTTTTGATCTGACCTAATTTTGCATGAAATGCTTCAACCAATAAAGTTGGCAACCCTTCCTCTGTATGCATAGTCAACTTCTGAAGCTTCACAAACTTCCACACCATCATATTTTCTTCTATAATCTTCACCAATAGATCGAGCATGTTAATCTACACCATATATCTTCATGCTGAGACCTCAACACCTCTTTTTTGGAGGGGGAAAAGAGATTTCCATTAAAGTCCCCCCTAAGCCAAAGCTTTTAGCTTAGTTTCTGGAGGAAAGATCTACACCGGATGAAGGTACATATTCATCTTGGACTTCTATCTCTTCCTTCTTTCTCCAAATATTTTCCATTTCCTTCTTTGTCTCTATCGTCCATCAATCTTTTTAACCGGTTCATTCCTTTTTACTAGATTATCTTTTCTTGTATTTCTGCTTCTGCAAAACTTGGCAATATGTCTAGGTATAATGCAATTATGACATGTGACATTCTTTTGAACAATATTCCTTCCATTCACTCTAGATCTGCATTGATTAGCTTTGTGTCCAAATCCATAGCATGTATAACAGTAACCATTGAAAGATTGAATCATTCTACAATTTTTATAGCCATTCATCATTTGATTTCTACATTCACTAGCTCTATGACCAAATCTTTTTAATGTAAAACATTGACCAGAAAAGGATGGGACATTATAATTCATTCTTCTTCTACATTCCATTGCCTTATATGTCTAAATTTGTTGCAGGAATAACAAAAACCATTGAAATATGGGTACCTTCATGCATTTGGTTGTCTTACAGGTGGTCTTTAAGCTTCATTTCTTTGATTTTAGATCTTGCCATTGTTCTTCTTAACTTCAATCTTCCTTTTAGTATTTGATGTCTAATTTGACTTTGAACTTCTCCTATCTCATATCCTAAACCTTCTTATCTTTAGAGCCTTTCTAATTTGCAATCATTTCATCAAGTTTTGTAACACTCATTTTGAATTTATCTTCATGACTTCTTGATTTCTCCAAATCTGATCTCAGATTTACCACTTCTTTCTCAAGCCTCAAGTACATTCCTCTGATTTCTTTCCACCATTGCATTCAAGCATTCGTCAATTATTTTCTTCTCTTCAACTTGCACTTTCAAACCAGTGATGGATTCATTTGCTTGCTTCAATTGCTAACTGACTTCCTTATGCCTTTCTATGAACTTCTTGATTTTCTCTCTCAATTTTCTGATGCATTCATTTTCTTCTTTGATGTTTTCTTTCAAATCTCTATTTTCATCTTCAGTCTTTTCAATATCTTCAAGGGAAAATTTTAGTTCTCCATATTTCTCAAGCATGCAATCTTCTTCTATAAATCCAACTATTAGAATCTCTTCCAAAGGAATAGGAAACTTTCTATCAGCCATGTGTTCAACTTCCAAGACCTTCCTAAAGCGATTAAGCTCCTTCTAAGGAACTAAGCTCTGATTCCAATTGTTGAACACCTGAAATACTGAGAGGGGGGGTGAATAAATATTCCCTTAAACCATTCAAGCTTTAAACATCCAATCACCAAAACATATTCAATTGTAGTAAGGAAAGAAAGAATAGAATAGTAACAACACCACATAACACATGAACACTAGGATTTTTACATGGAAAACCCAAAATGGGGGAAACCATGGTGAGGGTTAGCTCACAATATATTATAACTGGTTATAGTATATTTATAGAAGTGCTCACTGCAAGGGGACTCATTGTCCATAGAGAAAAATATAGAAGAGAGATGGTGGCCCATAGCCTATTTTGAACTAAATTATAGTTGCAATTGACACATGCATGAATACAATCCCATTGAAGCACAATAAATAAACTATATCCGATTCTAATTCAACACTCTGCCTTACTCTTCATTCGCACAACTCTGATCTTCAACTCAACATTCACAACTTAACTTCACACTGATCTGATCAAATTCACATCACATACATGTATATATACCATTCTTAACATACACCATATCTCACCCAAAACACCAAAAAAAAATCTAACATATATTTGCATCAAACATAACATTAATTAGGTTGACCTAATTAGATGTAACAATCAAAATGTAACTTGTCGACTCCAAAAATTTTCCTCCACACAATGTGCCACAATTCAAAACAAAAAACAACTTAAAATAGGTCGGCGTGGACCTATAATTAATCCCACATAAGATCGCAATACTTACTTAACCTTTGCACAACATCAAACATGTTAGGGCAGCACAACATAAGACCTAATAGTAAAATCCTTCAACTATGTATCACATCTCGAAACATGGACCTCAAAACTCTACGCCAACTTGAATTCATACTCTACTGCCATCTAGAAACTTATCCTCAATTTAAGCACAAAGTCAAAAACTCATCCACGGAGACGTGTGAAATCTCCCACACAACTGCACTGTACAGAAAACAATTGTAATTTCCAGGTCAAACTTCTGTAACTCATATCTCTCAAACCATTTGTCAAAACATGATGAAATCTTGGAATTAGATACATCTAACATCCAAAAAAATAATGTTAGAAGCATAGAGTTAAACCTTCATTCGCAGAGTGGTGTGGACCCAAAAATAATCACTCTATAACATTGTATAAGCAGAATTGACACTTAGTCAATTTCCCATTGCAACCATCTTTATTGGACCAAACCATTATGAAAAATGTCTTCCTCAACAACTCAAAGAACTATTAGAACTAATCAAAATGATCTGCAACTAAAATCTTCTCATAAGTTACAATGTTGACATTAATGACAACACTGCAACACATTGTTATATACCTTCCATGCTCATGTTTCCAAACAACATCATCAATGACGATCTCTCTAAACTTCCGACAATAGATATGGAATTCCCATTTCAACATTGAGAAAAACATTCACTTTTTCATCTAGTGGCAATGCAAAATGCTAAGGAGACTCCAGAAAATAAAAATAAGCTTCAAGAAAGGCTTCATAAATAGTCAATATTGGATATTGAGATCATAATAAACATTTCATGTTTAATGCATATGAAACGGCCTCAAATACAATACACTTAAAAGAAAAATCTAAACATTTTCAGTTTGGGAAAACTACATCACTAGAACACACATGTTGATGGTTGAAGGAGAATAACTTGAAGATACAATTATTAAAAATATGTGAAAGTTTTGCACATGCCTATTGAGAGGGAACAACCTTTGTTAGGACAACACCGACCAAATCAACATATGAATATTAGAGAAATAACAATTCCTCGTGTATGAGGAATCAAACTATAAGGACTGATCTCTATTCATGAAATCTCTAATTTTAGGGTTAAGATGGAAAGAAAGAGAAATGATATGCAAAGAATATTTTCCATCTCACAAATCAAATTAGCTTAATTAATCTATTATTATCAACTATTTATTAATGATTTATAGCTTTGTGTTCATGTTAAAATTTCTCCGATCTTGAATTTTGGGTCTTCCTTCTAGGGTTTGTTGAACTACAATATTGAGATACAACACTTTATTTGATATCATTTATTATGTTGTTAATAAAATATCTACCGCAATCTCATCTCCCAATTATGATAAATCTTAGAGTCAAATCATTAATAGATATGGATCATTTTGGACCTTCTTGTGTATAAAATGTTTAAAAATATATACTTGAATAAAGAAGAATAATTTGAAAATGAGAATCATCTTGAAAATATTAAAAATAACAAGAAGATGGATATTGCTAACAAGTTATTGATGATTAGAGAGTATATGTTACTAAAAGTTTGATTAATATATAATCATGTAGATTAATGGATGAGTTTCATGTTAAGCTTGTGTTTCAAAATCTTATGAAATTGAAGTATTTAAAGGCATTGAAAAAATTATGAATGGATATAATACTCTACATAATATCTCTCCCCTCACATTCTCAAGATTCTTTATCCATTCTTCCCTCCCAAACTTAAACCCAAACTTTTCCTATTTCATACTCCACTTCCTTTATTACTACTCCTATGTTGTTATCATCCATAAGCAACCTTCATCTCTAATATTCCTTGTATTTACATCATTTACTTAATTCTATATTCCATATACACCATATTTACATCCTTTACTTAATTCTATATACCATATACACCATACTCTCCTTCTCGCAAAACCTCTTTTTCAAGCCTATCCTACTATTCTTCCCTTTACCATTCCATTAAAAATAATTTATAATCAACCTATTACCACTAATATTCCCACACATTCCCCTGCATCCCTCAATATATCCTTGATAACATCATTAATGACTTGGTAAAGTTGAAAATAAAGTCAATACTTTATCTTTTTAAGATCAAAGAAGAATATTCATCATGAATTAATTCTCAATAATACTATCAATTTTCTATAAAACAATATATTTGAAATATACTATATATTCACATTCTTAATTCTACATCCCATATACACAATAATCTCATTGTTCCTCCAAAATCTCTTTCTCAAGCCCATCCTTCTACTCTTCCCTTCACTATTCCATTGTAAACCATTTATAATAAACCCATTACCACTAATATTCCCCCACACTCTCCCACCAATCTTCAATATACCCTTGATAGCATAATTAAACAAGGGTTGCGGTATAGCTGCAGTCCCTGGCTAAATAAATATAGCAAGTAGTTGATAAAAAAGAAACAATCATGCCATTGCTTATTGAAGACATAGAACATTGATGGAAATGATAAAAAAAAAAAAAAAAATTTGCATTGAAATATAACTCAGCTAAACATATTTAAGACACATCATGATACGTGCACAATTAAACATCTTGAGATTATACAACTTGTTGAACATTGGACACATGCTAGAAAAGAAATACCAATGACCCAATAATTAATATGAAATCAAAAAAACTTGTCAAATGTGTGCATGCATATCAGGCACAAGTTTAAACAAATGCAGCAAATTTTTTATCACCTGTAGCATTCCACCCAACTCCTGTAGCATCCTACATAATACTAGTAGCACGATGATCTAAACTACTGAATTATTGTTGCAGTAAGGGCACTTTCTGAGAAGTGTTTGGCATGTTTATTACACTTGAATTATTTTGACTTCGAATTTTTTCAAATATTTGTTCAAATTGAAATGAGCTGCACTTTGTTTATAGTTTGCTGTAGGAAGATCAAGTAATAGCAGAAGTTCAGTTTATTCAACCTTTTGTTTTGTTTAGCAACATGTTTTTTATTGACTACTCCTAACCTTCTGCCATGTTTTGTTCTTTTAATTTAAGAGTTTTTCTAGTGCGATGCTACATGTCAATTGTGGTTTATTCTTCACAAATTTACAAAAAAACAAGTTTGAGAATTTTATTAAAGTTTTGAACTATTTCTGTGTTGCAATCAAATAAGAAGTTTATATTCAAAGAGAAATCTTTTTGTGTCGGCATATTTTTGGCCTAATTTTTGTTTAAGGTGTAAACTATTGTTGATATTAATCTATGTTGCAATAAAATCAAAATTCTCTGCTGAAATGGTAGTATTTTTATAGCTTCTCTTGGTGGTAGTCTTGGGAAGCATGACATTAATGACAATCAAAATTGTCAATTTATTTGTAGGTAGAAGTCTTGAGACGCATGACATTATGTGATGATGAAAACAATCAATCTTGTGAATCTGCTTTAATTTTTATACATTATTTAAAAAAAAAAAAAGGTGCAATGCATCCAGATTATTAGAGGTAAACACTTTTGACTGGAGCTATGAATTGGGTACAAGAAACCACAAGAAACTACCAAACCCACGAGCGCATTGGCCCAACGAGGGTTTGAACCCTGGTGGCCGTCACTACAACCAAGTGACTTGACCACCGAACCACGCCCTTATCAACTAATTTTTATACATTATACTTATACTTTTTTATTGAATTTGTTGTTTAAATCATACATTGAGATCAGTAATTATAACTTACAATATAGGCTTGTTAATCTATAGTCCATGCCAAATGATGCAAGCATGGGGAAATGCTTTCGCATACCCATAACTGCAAAACTTAACAAAGAAAAAGAAAACCCATTAATGCACCTATAGGATTAATGAGAAGTATAAGATAACATGTAGTTGTGTATACTTAAGCAGAAAACATACATAAAATTTGAGCAAAATCACAAATATGAATGCTTACCTCAACAACTCATCATGATCAAAAGACAACCAAGTTTTCCTCAGAGCTCTGTGCCTGTGCACAAAATCAACCCCAGTTTGAATTCCAACAAAACCCAAAACCTTTGACCTATTTGAACATCACTTCAGAAATATGATACATAAAAACAAAATGTAGAGTTTTCCATGTTTGTCAAAAATGGCACCTGCACTTTGGTTTTCCATTTTTGAATAAATGGCACAAGATTGAACAAAAATAATAACACCTTCATTTTTTGCTACATCTAAACTCGGTTTGCATTTTCATATTCAATTTACTAATAAAAAATACCAATACTATTAGTTGTGTAGTTCAATACTCTTCTTGGGTAGATGTCTACAATTGGACATTGTGATTTTTTCTGCCAGATGGAGAGGAGTGTCATGTCATATTTATTCTAATTGCTAAGGTTGACATTGATTTAGTTTTTTCAAACTTTACACAGTGTGCCCGACATTTGACATGGCCTCAAACTATCTTTCTAGAAGTAAATAGATTGGCTCATAATGTTATAGATGCTAAGGCTTGAGCTGATTTTAGTTGAAATAATAATCTCTTCTGTGCCAACCAACATAGCTCCTAATGAACAAATAAACAATACCTTGCCTTAAAAAAACTGAGACATGTACCGAACTATCCTTTAAATTCACCTCCGAACGATTTTTTCGAGTGCACAATCTTTGAGCAGTCATTGGCATTGTCATGTGGGAAGCCATTACAATAGAAGAAAAAACCAGCTTTTGGCAAACTGATGATAGAAAATCAACCTGCAAGAAACATCAACATTAGAGATGTTAGACCCAAACCAGAAAAACGACAGTCCCAAAAAAGAACTGATTGCAACCAGCACGAGGTTATTCGCAGCCAAAGAAAGCAATTAGTAAAGGAATCGAAGTCAAATATAAATAAATCACTGGTAAAATGAAAATCATGGAAGTTCAAAAGATATCATAGTTTTTCTTTTTAAAAGGATTAAAAGTAGCTCGCAGGCAACCAAACAATCACAGATTTTTTTGATAAATATGATAATCAATTTTATGCCCCTTGAATATCTACATTCCGCGTTTCATCCAGTGGCTGCAATCACCCACCTGAAAACATATCTCTTCTCTTCCGTAGCTTTTATCATAAGACGTCGATTCCATGCACTCGTCGAAGCGTAGGCTAAGTTTAAAATATAATATGTTCATATATTATATAATATATAAATTTTAAAATTGAAGCTACTTGCTTCAAGAATAGAAAATAATACTTTATGTATGTACTTTATCTTAAAATTAAAATAATATGTTAAATTTGCAATGGGTTGATTTTCTAACTTTAGATCAATTTGACAAGTGTGTATTTGTCCTCTACCAACAAATCTAGTTTAGTAGAATGTGAACTCTTATTTTCTATTTCATTGAAATTTATGTTTTTCTTTGATTGTCAAGGGTTAGAAGTATTTGCAAATATTTTTGGGAGATTGTTGAGTTGCTAGGGTTAAATTCTCTTAAGTCAATCTTCATGTTGGATAAGTTTTATGGTCATGAAAATGATGGGCAACAATAGGTAAGCATGCAAGTGATCTAGATGTTGATTTTGATGCAATATTCTAATTATTTTTAGTATTCCAACTGAAGTGTTCCTAGAATGATGTGAATGATAATTGCTAGATGTTTGAATGTGATTAGATGATAAATGAATGCACATTGAATGCAAATTGAGTGCATTTAAATACTAGTAAACAATATTAGGTTGACTCGTGGTGGGAATAAAATGAGGAAGAGTTGACAAAAATAAATTGAATTTTAAGGATTAGTTTTATATAGTGAAAAATTGATTATACATCACAAGATTGACTTAGAACAATGAAATGCTAGTATTAAAGTAGTGAATAAATGTATGGACATGGGGGTGTAATAAATGTTAAGTGCATGGATATAAGTGTGGATACATATAAGACATGGTTGAATTAGTAATGCATCTAAATGAAGAAGGTTGATGGATTAGGGAATGAACCCAAAATTGCACAAGATTGTGCCATTTTTCAACATATAATTATAATAAGCCATCCCATCAAAATAAACTCATAATTAAATAGAAATTAGTATGGGTATGCAAATTTTACCATTACATTTCACCCTCACTTTGAGGTGCATTTTAATCCTTGAAAAGACCTTTTATGTTCAAAGAATCTTTATTGGATTATGTAATTTTCTACCTCATCTCCTATAAGAATGGTGCACCCACCACATCATAGAGATTCGATTTTGAGATGATCTTATTGATCACCATAACTAAGTTGTTCCATGTATAAGATAAAGAACAATATTGTTTCTATCTTCTTAATGTAGGTCTATAGATCTATCTTTAGTACGTTATCATATTTGGGAGCTTAGTGAAAAAAATTTAGGATCTTTCTACATATTGACAATGTCTTGCTAGGATCCAGTGTGTTATTTTTGTCTCTTATATGTTCATGACCAAAATCTCCATAAAATCCCTCTTAGGTCTAGTAAAACCTAAAGTGAATAGGAGCTACCTACTGTTATTAATTGGTTTATTACTATATGTGAGTTGATCATGAATCTATAAAAGTTGTGTCTCGAGATCAAGTCATCTAGTAACTCTAAAACCTTTGATATTTTTAGTTTTAGTAATATTGTGGATATATTATATTGTATATTGTATATTATATTTTTAATATATAATAGAGTAGAATATAGTGTAATATATAATATATTTAAATAAATTAACACACCTAATTTTTTTATTACCATGCATATCTCTTGTGGTTTACAACATACCTTGTATAAAATCATCATTCCTGTTAAACCTCGTTTTGCGTTTACCTATTTACTATTACTATGTTAGGGTAAATTATTACATATGTGAATGTATTTGGAATTCTGATTGGAATATATATATATATATGGTTGCACTTTTCTTATCTAAATCATTGGAAAATTATAAATGAATGTTTATTTCATTTGATGTTATATAATGAAATGGATATCTGGAATGAATGGTTATTGTATTTGATATTCTAACTATGAAATGTATAATGCAAATGCTTGTTTTGATGAACGACTGACTACTATGAAAATGTG
The DNA here is from genome assembly GCA_007258455.2 of Sequoia sempervirens. Lineage (NCBI taxonomy): Eukaryota > Viridiplantae > Streptophyta > Pinopsida > Cupressales > Cupressaceae > Sequoia > Sequoia sempervirens. The sequence continues at coordinate 62,358 of VDFB02320048.1, read as the reverse complement.
TTAAGTTGGATGCAGATTCAGAGTCAATCCTCCATAAGCGAGGGGAAGTATCACTTAGGAGAACTTGTTCGGGTAACCTATAATGAAACCTAACCGAGCTCACACACACTCAGTTGTAGAATGGTTGAGTCAAGTCATAGTTTGGGGAATTGGTAAGTCATCCTTTAGTATGATGTGTTTGCATTAGGAAGGATTTTTATTTTTGTTAAGAGCATTCTTGGTTTGTGTTAAGTACTTGGTGCATGCGAGTTCTTTATATTGCTAGACTTGATCGATGGGATATATATACATAGAATGTATATATGTATACATATGCATGTCAATGATAACCCATACACGTGAGATACTACGTACATGAGAATATGTAAGTAGACGTACCTATGCATGCTCATGGACAGATTGCTCATGGGCATGGGGATATCAAATGGACAATATAAGACATATATGTATATATGTATATATACATCACATGCATATATACCTATCAATAAGGCAATAATTATATATGTGATTGATGGAATAATCGAATGTATATATATATATTTGAGAAATATGCATATATACATATATATAAACATGTCGATATACACGTATGTGTTAACAAATAGGAATGTCCATACGAGTATGTCAATATATGTATATGTACGTATACATGAATATAGATATGTATATACATACGATATTGTATATGAAATGTTAACTTGATCTATTTTATTCGAATAACAAATGGACTATTTAGACAAACTTATTGTCAAGGAATATATATATATACACACACATATACATATATATAAATAGCATTTAATGCTATTAACAATGAATATATATATGTTATGGATGATTTAATGAGTATATGATATGGCCGATATAATGAAGATATAATGTTGCATATTGTAGCGCAATGTTAAGTAATTAAACTGCATATATATTGTCATTGATAAATGCGATGGAAAACACATAAGCTTATAAACTGTTGTGCATAGTTTATATTTAATGAATAGTGCATAGTGTTGTGTTGCACACTATACAAAGCAACGTGAAACATTAATGAATAAAGTAGTGCTATAAAAAAGGGAAGTCGACTCATTAGTTAAGTGTCGAATTCTTTGGAAATGATCAAGTCAGCTAAGTAAAACACAGCCAATAAGAATATTAATTGACTTATTCTTCTATGAAAAATCAAGCTAAATGTTAGGGAATGTGGTGAATTGTTGGCACCATATTATGAACTTGGTGATTCAATAGAAGTCTCTTAAACCTGTAAGTTGATTTCTAGATTAGAGTATGTGCAAATATGAATCAATGAACATGTTGTTGGCAAGAAAAGAGTTGACCTGTTGTTCTGTTTGGATGAGTATTGAGATAGGGATTTTCCACCTTTTGATTAACAAGATGAGTCGATTGAATTGAGCTAAGTGTCAATACGTAGGCCTTTTTTTTAGCTTGTAGATGCTAGTTTTTGGGTATAAATAGAGGCACCCTTACCTCATTTGGATACACTTTTACTATGCATAATCATGCTTCTCCATTTTGGTGCATTTTAATTGAGGGGTTCTTATTCTGCTGAGAGGTATTTTGTGAGGAAACATTAGTAAGATAAATTGAGGTGGATTTGTTGCAAAGCTGATTTTATGAGGGGGCCAAGCTTAAGAACTAGAGATTCAATTGGATTAAAGTGATTAACAAGCATGAGATTCTATTATCTCTATGTTTATCTGTTTTAGTGAAAGATTGAATGTCTTCAATTTTTTTTGGATTTGCATTTGATTACTTGAAATAGAGTAATGATCTATTTTCTTATTGGAAAGGAAAAGAGTTTTGCTGATATATTTTCCTTATGAGTGTTTGTACATACTCCATATTAAGGAGTGATTTTTTCTCATCAATAGTATTATATACTAGGATTGATGAAACGAGAATAGCTTGTTAAGTTGTTTATGCAAAATTAATTTGTAGACTTAGAGAGCTCCTATGTTATTCCTGGGGTTAAGATATCCATTGAAGGGGATAACTTGTGCTTATGCTTTATTGGTAGAGATATCATTATGTTTTGGGAAAAGGGAATAGGTCATTTTGAGGTTAAGGACTACCTATTGAAGAAAATTACCTATGCATAGAATATAATGGCCTAAAGTCAAATTGAGCTAGGGTAGTGTATGTGAATAAGATGAATATCACTCGAAGTATTGAGTGAGAATAATTTGGCCAAAGTAGTGTGATTTCCTTTGGCTACACTGTCAGTTTACCATGTTCCTTTTAGGCATGCTAGTTCAGGATTGTAGTGGATACAAGTTCTAGTTATGTAGGGCACAACACTAAGCTTAGAATGGTTGTAGTTATGTGGTTACTTCACCAATCTCTTTGTTGAAGGGTATAGCCATCTTGCCATATGTGGCAGATGTACACAAGACCGCATATGAGTCTGTGGATGGTGGAAAAGTGCTTGAGTGATGCTTCTCCTCCATAGCTAGTGTCCAAGATTTGAAAGGAGATTCCTGGAGCATCTATATCTATTGCTTTGAAGCTCGATTGAGCTATGTATGTATTTTGTATACAATATTTGGAAAAATTGTAATATATGGAATACTATATTGGAAATGAAATCAATTCTTGAAATTTGTTGTCATTTATGTTCATTTGTTTTCTATTGGAAAATAATTTTTTTATAGCAATGGTAATGAAACATAGTTTATTTACTTGAAAGTGAAAACTTAGGAAATTTACTCGAATGAACAATTGGCATGTTACATGTGGTATCAAAGCTACCAAGTTTAGCTCTGGAACCTATGTGATTGTCATACTTTCCATCCAAAATTGTATAAGACTAATGTTTGGAAATTCTTGTGCCAAGATGGTGTGTCTCAGGTTAACTGCAAGAAAGTCAGTAATTGGGAATGAGCGCTACCTGAAAGCCAAGAAGGAAAAAGAGGCCATTGTTCATACGATTGAGGAAACCAACTATAAAAATGTTGTTTGGTTAAGCAATGCTGAGACTATTAGTCACGCTTTCTCGGATTAGTGAAGTAAAGAGAAGGATGAAGGAGGATGCCAATTTCAACTACTTACCTCCAGTCTCACCAGAAAAGTTTGATTCCTTGCCACTTTCCAGGGATATGCCCTCATAAGGAAATTTTAGTCCAACATTCATATTTAGAGACCCTAGAGTCCTTCCTATGTCGAAAGTGATTGTAATTTCCTCAAGTAATGATTCAAAGGGTTATGTCCCCATAATTATGTATCAGATCATGATAAATATGAAGGTTATTATCCCTTTTATGATAGAGTTCAGATCAAATGAGAGATGAACAAAAATATGAGGGGTATATCCCCATTGAGTTATGTGTCTGAGAGTGAATTCGAGGGATACTCTCCACTTGACTATTTGAATAGTCACTCTATTTAAATTGAAAGGATATTGATATCCTTAAATGAATAAATAAAAATAGCGTGTTTACCAAAAGTTTGTGCTCAAAACTTATGTGAAATTTCTTTTATGTATGAATGGATGCTCATTTAAATATTTTCCATAAGATAGTAAGAACATGATTGAATCTAATAGAGATTAACCTTCAGGTGTAACCATTTTCTAGCAAAGGATGGTGAGAACACGAACTAATCTTGGAAGTCAGACAAGGTCCGAAGGATGTTGAAGCCAAATTGGATCAAATTTTGGCTATTATTCACAAAACCAATGCAAGGTTGGAAAATATTGAGCACAAAGTAAGGGTAAAAGATAGAGTAGAACAAGAAGTTCCAATTAATGAAGAAGTTCCTATCAATTAAGTTGAGGGAGAGAATTATCATGATCATATTCAGACCCACGAACATGGGAATGAGAAATCAACTCTCAATCTGAAGGAACTAGTAGGAAGTGTTTGGCTACTAAAATTTCTAGGGACATGAGGAAAATAACCCCACCAAAATTTGAAGGTAGCACTAGTGGGGAAGAAGCTGAGACATGGTTGATTCAGATGGAAAAATATTTTGAGATCAAAAACTATTTTGACGTCACAAAAGTGGTTTGGGGAGCCTATCAGTTAGCAAGAGAAGCCTCTAAGTGGTGGATGAACAAGAAAATGGAACTCGGGCTTAGTTCATTGAAACTTACATGGAACAAATTTGTGGAAATATTTCAGAAAAGATGGCTACCACAACTCTTTTACAATAAAAAACTCATTGATTTTCAAAATTTGAGATAGGGAAAGATGTCATTAAATGAGTGTTGGGAAAATTTTACCTTCTTGTTACATTATGTACCAATGTATAAGAAGGATGAATGTTTTTACATTAGGAAATTCATTATGGGGTTTAATAGTTAGATTGGTGGAAAATTAGATGTTCATGGTCCAACCACTATGGACCTAGTTTATGAGAAGGCTATTAAGCAAGAGTAGAAGCTCAAAGCCATCTCCATCTGCCAAGAGTATAGAAACCATAAGAAGTTTGGAGGATCCCAAGTTAAACTAGATCTAAAGAAGTTTGATGGAGTGCAAGATTCTCAAAAGCAAGGGGATAAGGGAACCTAAAATAATGGAAGAGAATCAAGGAGGGAACGTAAAAGGAATAATTTCAATGGCAGTAATATCAATAGTGTTGGAGGTAATGCTAGTAGACCTAATGAATCTGGAAGGAAGAAAGGACCAACAACGAGATACTTCACATGTGGAGGAGACCACTTTGATATAAACTTTCCCATTAAGCCTTCTGGGTCACGACCTTATGGAAACCCACTTCCTTCCCAACAAATGACATTCCAACAAAATATTCATGCCACCTTGGACAATCATCAAGTAGAGTATCAAATTACTCTAGTAGAGACTTCGAGTATTTTATTTGGTTTTCCTATTTCCATACTTATAGATACTAGAGCTACTGGAAAAAAAAATCACCTAGAATAGCAAAGCAAATATCTAGGAAAGTTGGTTTTATAGCAAAGTCATGGGTTGTAGAATATGCAAACCAAACAAGAGCAACAGTGGAACAATGCTTGTTCGAAGCTAGGATTGAACTTCCTTGTTTCTCTATGGAGGTAAACCTATATGTAGCACCCTTAGGATTCTATGATGTTATCCTAGGAATGAACTAGCTTTGGAAGCATAGAGCCAAGGTAGATTGTCATGCCAAAACTATAGAGTGCTTGGAGGATTTAGGTAACCAGGTAATATTACAAGGGATACCTAGGGAAGTCAAGTTGCATCATATCTTTGCCATGTAATTGCATAGGTCCAAGAAGAAATGATGCAAGATCTTTGTAGTAAAGATGGAAAAGCTTGAGTGATATAAGGAATTCATTTCTCAAGATGGTGTTGTCAACTATGGGCCACAAGACCACCAAAAGGTAGAAGATGGTGAAATGATGGAAACTGGAGAGACGGATATGGAAAAATTTCCTCTTATGAAAGTTTATAGATGTGTTTCCAGAGGAACTACCTGGAATACCACCTAAAAGGATATTTGATTCCTCTATTGATTTAGTGCTTGGATCGAAACCAGTTTCCAAAGTGCCTTACAAGATGATAAAAAATGAGTTAATGGAGCTTAAGGCACAACTAGATGAATTGTTATCTAAGGGATTGATAAGACCCAACATTTCACCCTAGGGAGTGCCAGTGATCTTTGTGAAGAAGAAGGATGGTACACTATACTTGTGCATACATTATCAAATGCTTAACAAAGATACAATAAAGAACAAGTATCCTTTGTTGTGCATTGATGACCTTTTTGATCAAATGCGGGGAGATACTGTGTTTTATAAGATTGATCTATGATTTGGATACCACCAGTTAAGGATCATAGATGATATTTTTATGACTGCTTTCAAAACCAGTTACGAGAATTATGAGTTTACAGTTCTACCATTTGAACTTACTAATGTGCCAGAAGCATTTATGAACCTAATGAACAATGTGTTCAAGGGTTTCCTAGATAAGTTTGTTTTGGTTTTCTTGGATGATATCCTAATTTATTCAAAGAATGAGGAGGATCATTAGAAGCATTTAGAGATAGTTCTTCAACGACTAAGAGAACATAAGTTGTTTGGGAAAATCTCTAAATGTACCTTCTTTTAGAAGAAAGTGCAGTACCTTGAACATGTGATTTCAGCTAATGGTATCTCAGTTGATCTAGCCAAAATCAAGGCAGTGCTAGAGTGACCAATACCCAAAAATGTATCTGAGGTAAGAAGTTTTATGGGTTTAGCAAGATATTGTTAGAAGTTTTTCGCACACTTTTCCAGAATATCCTTTCCTATTACTTCTTTGCAAAGGAAAGTGAAGAAGTTTGAGTGGATAGAAAAATGCCAAGAAACATTTGATCTACTCAAGGAGAAGTTGACTACCACTCCAATTTTGAAATTACCAGATCCTAATGGAGACTTCACTATTATCATAGATCAATCGGGAGAAGGCTTGGGAGGAATCTTGATGCAAGAAGGAAAAGTAATAGCCTATGAATCAAGGAAGCTAAAACCCTATGAATAAAATTATGAATCACATGATTTAGAGTTAGCAGTAGTGGTTCATGCATTGTAGATGTGGAGACATTACTTGTTGGGAAAGCCTTTTGAGATGAAAACTGATCATCATAGTTCAAAATATCTATTTACCCAACCTAATCTAAATGCATGGAAAAGATATGGTTGGATTTGATATTTGATTATGAATTCAATATCAACTACATTAAGGGAAAGGAAAATTGAGTTGTCGATGACTTAAGTCATAGACAACATATTGCCTCAATAGTGACAATCCAAACCGAATTTAAAGGCCAAGTACTGCAAAAATGCAAGAAGGATGAGTACTATGAGCAAGTTAAGCAAGAACTTGCGAGAATTCCATAAGATGCAAGGTATGATTGATTTCATTTTGAACCCAATGGATTTCTAAGGTATAAGGGAAGAATGCATGTGCCTAACTCTAAAGAGTTAAGGAATATTGTGTGGAAAGAAGTTCATGAAGCACCATACTCTAGACATCCTAGCATGACAAAAATGTTGCTCGATGTGAAGCCATTATATTTTTGGAAAGGGATGAAAGGGGATGTTGGATTTGTGGCTAGATGCTTAGAATGTCCAAGGGTGAAAGTTGAACATCATCATCCTATAGGATTATTATATCTGCAAGATATTCCAAAGAGTAAGTGGCAAGTCATTAGTATGGACTTTGTGCAAGGATTACCTATGTCAAGGAATAAGCATAATGCCATTTTAGTGGTTGTGGACAAGCTTACTAAGGTAGCACATTTCATACTTGGGAATATAACAGATGGAGCTCCTATCATAGCTCAAAAATTTATTCAAGAAGTTTTAAAATTGCATGGTATTCCTGAGAAGATTATCCCAGATAGGGATGCATGTGTGACCTCAAGGTTTTGGAAAACCTTATTTTCTGCACTTGGAACTCAACTAAATATAAGTTCAACATATCATCTGAAAATGGATGGACAAATTGAAAGGGTAAATCAAGTACTTGAATACCTACTAAGAATGTATTACATGGATCCATAATACAAGTGGGAAGATTACTTGCCTTTGGTGGAATTTTCTTATAACAATTCCTATCATTCTAAAATTAAGATGGCTCCTTTCGAAGCTGGTGTAGGAGCACCTACAACCTTAATGTACAATTGTATTTGTTAAAAAGTGAGTCAAGGGGTAGGTTAGTATGGTTTGAGTTTATTCAATCCAAATAAGGTCTAAAAAGACCATCCTTTATGTAATTTTGGGTTCTGTGTGGTCATTTGAGTTTAGGGATTAATAAGTTGCATAAAAAGGCAAAAATGATGTTAGACAAAGTTGTTAAAATACTATTTTATGGGAATATTAAGAGTCTTAGGCATTTAAATAATAGTTATGGATGTTTGAAGAGGTTAGTTTCAAATGGGAAATGCATTTAAAATCCTTCAAGGGATCGAGTAAAGGTTGGTGGAGGACTATATTAAATATTTTTCATTAATATACAATGTTTTCTGCACTTTTTCTCTGTTTTCCTGAACTTGAAACAATCTGTACAGACTCTTACAGGAATTTAATGGTCTAATTATTTTTGTGGCTTGTATATAGATGTATTATCTTTCATTTGGGACTAATCTAAGATTCTAGCTCCATGTTTTTTTGCAAGAAATCTTTAAATCTTTGTAGTAGACTATACACACAAAAGTAAGGGTCTGATTTTGCTTTAATGATGTGAATGCCAATCCACCTACTATCTAGATTTTTTGCTTGTTGGATTGACATGGTGTGATGTTAGGATAGGTTCTCTTTCATTTTTGAATGCATGGAGTATGAGTTGTGTGAAAATGGAGTGTAACCCTAGGGTCTTATATGGAGTTTTCCATGTAAAATGAGGGTGGAAATATGGGGTTTTGACAAAATATTGATGGAATTGGTTCTAATATGGGTTTTTAAGTTTGATCAGAGTATTTGTAAGGTGCTTGATGTGTTGGCTATGTCAAGAAATCCCTGGTGATATATTTTTCATTAAAACCCTTGTGTTTTTGCTTGAAAGTGAGGGTTTGTTTGATCAGTGACTTAAAGGCCTTGTAGCAGTAAACAAATTGGAGAATTTGGTGTTTTTTCACATGTTTGTTGACTGTTTGAAGAGTTTTTGTAGAGAGTGGGTGTTTAAGAGGGATTCCCTTTGTAAAAATGGGCTAATTGGGGGTAAACCCACAAAAGTGGTTTGCAATTTGAGTGAGGAAGGAAAAGTGGAAAAAAACAACCCCATACCAAAAATTTTGGTTTTTGGGGTTCGAATGAACCCTTTGGTTCGAGCAAACCAAAAAGGGGTTCGAATGAACCCTGGTTCTTGCGAACTAGTTAAATGCAAGGTGGACCCCATCCCGCCAAAAAACCAATGAAAACCCCTTTTTGAAAGGGGGTTTGCTAGAACCCCCCTTTTCCCACCTCCCTGCTCTTTGGCACAAAAAAAACCAAAAAATTTTCCCTTCGAAGCTCGGGTTGAGGATAAAAATGGAGGAGACTTCACAAACCGAACTAGAATCAAGTAGTCCTCGAAATGAGCTATCCAATGAATATAATTTTAATATGTTTTGGTTTTATTATGTATTTTTTTTTAGTTTTATTAAACATAGGTTTTTCATCAAAAATGAAGGTCTTTGTTCTACATGTGGAAAAATAGCAGATTATCAAAAAAAATAAAAAATATGAGTGCACCAGATATTGAAGTCCTTGATCCAACAAAAAAAGAATTTTGATATATACAAAAAGTTAACTTGTACAATCACGCTATGTCTAAATTGTAATTGGTTTGACTTTGAAACTTGATTAAAGAAAAAATATTCAATAGAAAACTATCTAACCAAGTGGAAGCACTAGATATTACAAATCTAAATTTGAAAGAATTAGAATTTTATCCTTCATGGAAAAAAATTTATGCATTATACGGTGTGCATCACTTTTTAAAAATGTTGTTTTCTGAAAAAACTAGTTTTCATGGGAGATGGAAAAAGAAGTGCAATCTGATTCCAAAAATTTTGAAAAAAATATTTTTAGAATCAATAGACAAAATGTGACAAGACTTTAGTTTGCATCATCTTCAAATTCCTCACGGTTTAGCCGCTATAGGTGCTTGAATGTGAAGATTTAGTTAAAAAAAATTATTTCAGTGTCTAGTTTGGCCAAAAATTGTAAACCACTATTGTGGGATCACCCTTGGGTAGCCTAGAATAGGGCAGGGGTATTGAAAGTCCAATTCGGTCCAAAAGAGTCTATATTGGTTTCAAGATATGTTGTGTGAGCCCTGAAAGGGTATCTAAATCCATCATTTATTTGGTAAGTCATTTGTAAAGTCTAGGTGAAAAGTCCCCTAAACTGGGTCCTGATGGTTACAAGGACAAGCTTAAGTAAATATTGATAAATGAACAGTTAAAGTGTTTTTTTTTTTTAAGTTGGTTTGGTGATCAATCATTTGACACCTTGTGAATTCTAACACCCTTAGTCTACATCAAAGTGGTATCAGAGCTTCAGGGACAAGATCCCTTGTTGGTGATTTGATTGGTTTTTGCAGGTTTGAAGAAGAAGGTGAAGAGTCAAGGTTGAAAGGATGCCTCCAAAAGGTGTTGGTGTTGCAAGATCTGAAAGATAAGTATGCTAAGCTTCTAGAATCTCATAATGCAGTTTTGGCAAGGCTTGTTGCCTTGGAGACAAGGAAAAGGAGAGAAGTGAATGAAGAAAGTGAAACAAAAGAGGAATATGAAGACTATGAAGATGTTGAAGAAGAACAAGATCCTGAAGACTAGAGGATGGTAAAGATGCTCAAAGTAGTGAAAGGTGAATAAATGAAGGTAAATTTTGATATTCTTGTTTATGGTGGTAATTTAAATGAAGAGGAATTACTTGATTGGATTGTTGCTATGGATAATTATTTTGAAAGTGAAGATATTTCAGAAGAATAGATGGTGAAGGTGGAAAAAACAAAGCTAAAAGGACATGCTCTTCTTTGGTGGGATTGTGAGCAAGAAGAGAGAAGAAAGTGAGGAAAATCAAGGATCACTTCATGGGACAAGATGGTGCAAAAGTTGAAAGGTAAGTTTCTTCCAAAGGACTATGAGGTTCAGTTGTATAAAAAGTTGCAAGGATTGAAACAAAGAGAACTAGATGTTAAAGCCTGCACTGATGAATTTTACAAATAAAGAATAAGATCTAGAAGGGATGAGGATGAGGATGAAAAGGTGGCTAGGTATCTAGGTGATTTGAGGTTTAATATTCAAGATGAACTTGTGGTTGCTAACCCCAAATCTATTGAAGAATGTTTTCAATTAGCAATCAGGGTGGAGGAAAAGATTAGGAGGAGACAAGAGAAAGCAGTTAGAGGAAGAGGAGTAATTTCTACACCAAAGCAGCCAAGTGAAGAACAAGAAGGAGAAAATAAGGGTAAGGAACAAGGTATTGATGTTAGAGGTGGTTTTAGAGGTAGAGGAAGGTTTAGTGCTAGTAGAATTTCTAATGATTTTGAAAGGAGATGTTACGCATGCAATGAATTTGGTCATCCTTCATGGAAATGTCTTGAAAGAGTTGGTAGTTCATCAAGTGGTGAAAAGAGGATTGATAGGAGAGCACAATTGGTTCAAGAGGAGGAGTGTGAAAGCAATCATTCTACAAGTAAGAGGGATTATCCTGAAATAGGGGAGATGTTGATGGTGAGGAAGACAGTATTGAAGGCAACAAAAGAGGTGGAGCCATTGCAAAGGAAGAGTCTTTTAAAAAATAATTGTAAGTGCAAGGATAAGGTATGTAGAATTTTCATTGATTTTGGATCAATTGAAAACATGGTGTCTACTGAGATGGTGAATAAGTTGAGTTTAAAAAAATACCTCATGAATTGCCTTATAAGGTGTCATGGTTGAGTGATGGTCAGTCTTTATTAGTTAATGAAAAGGTTGTTGTAGATTTTCAGATTGGGGACTATAGTGATAGTGTTGTTTGTTATATCATACCTATGGACTATTGTCACCTACTCCTAGGTAGACCTTGGCAATATGATAGGAGAGCCATGTATGATGGAAGGGAAAATACCTACACCATAGAGAAAGAAGGTTGTTCTTTTGTTTTAACCCCACTTGTGGAAGATGTGAAAGGTAAGGAAAAGGTAATAATGTGTGGCAAGAAAGAGTTGATGAATGTTGTGAAGGAAAGAAAAAAATATGATGTGGCAATCTGTCCTAAGACTAAGAATGCAGGGACAATAGGGGTGAGGGAAAAAATAGGGTAGAGACAAGGTTTGGCAATGAATAATCAAGAGAGTGTTGTGGTAGGGACCATGGAGTATCCTATAACTGAAAACAAGATGGTGAAACAAACAAGATGTGCAGGTACATGAGTACAAAGGTTTGATAAGGCAGTGATAAGACAAGTTAATGGGGCAGTAAGTGATAGACAGGAAGAACAGGGCAGTGAAGGTAGTTGTAAGCAAGGGAATGACTTGGGAAAGAAATCAATACATGAAGTTTGTTTACCATTTTTTGTTTTTAGGTGTAAGTACAGGGAAGCAAGCAAGTTTTGAACAAAGAATAGGAAGGGGACAAACATTACATTTGAGGACAAATGTAAAGGCTTATCCAAGTGTAAATACAGTCCAAGGTAAAGGGATTTTGATCTAGGGAAATGTGTTTGTAGGTCAGAGAATTATGTATGAAGGATGGTGGAGTTGGTGTGAGCCTCAACTCATGAGGCATGAGTTTTTTCCAGTGGGGTTGTATGGTGCAGGAGCACCTACAACCTTAATGCACAATTGGATTTGTTAAAAAGTGAGTCAAGGGGTAGGTTAGTATGGTTTGAGTTTATTCAATCCAAATAAGGTCTAAAAAGACCATCCTTTATGTAATTTTTGGTTTTGTGTGGTCATTTGAGTTTAGGGGTTAATAAGTTGCATAAAAAGGAAAAAAATGATGTTAGACAAAGTTGTTAAAATATTGTTTTATGGGAATATTATGAGTCTTAGGAATTTAAATAACAGTTATGGATGTTTGAAGAGGTTAGTTTCAAATGGGAAATGTATTTAAAATCCTTCAAGGGCTCGAGTAAAGGTTGGTGGAGGATTGTATTGAATATTTTTCATTAATATACAACGTTTTCTACACTTTTTATTTGGTTTCCTGAACTTGACACAATCTGTATGGACTCTTACAGGAATTTAATGGTCTGATTCTTTATGTGGCTTGTAGATAGATGTATTATATTTCATTTGGGACTAATCTGAGATTCTAACTCCGTGTTTTGTGAAAGAAATCTTTAAATCTTTGTAGCAGACTATACACACAAAAGTAAGGGTTTGATTTTTCTTTAATGATGTGAATGTCAATCCACCTACTGTCCAGATCTGTTACTCGGTGGATTGTCATGGTGTGATGGTAGGATAGGTTCTCTTTTAGTTTTGAATGCAGGGAGTATGAGTTGTGTGAAGATGGAGTGTAACCCTAGGGTATTATATGGAGTTTTCCATGTGAAATGAGGGTGGAAATATGGATTTTTGACAAAATATTAAGGGAACTGGTTCTAAGATGGGTTTTTAAGTTTGAGCAGAGTATTTGTAAGGTGCTTGATGTGTTGGCTATGTCAAGAAAGCCCTAGGGATATGTTTTTCATTAAAACCCTTGTGTTTTTGCTTGAAAGTGAGGGCTTGTTTGATCAGTGACTTAAAGGCCTTGTAGCAGCAAAAAAATTGGAGAATTTGGTGTTTTGTCACATGTTTGTTGACTTTTTGAAAATGGGCTAATTGGGTAGCCTAGAACAGAGCAGGGGTATTGAAAGTCCAATTCGGTCCAAAAGAGTCTTTGTTGGTTTCAAGATATGTTGTATGAGCCTTGAAAGGGTATCTAAATCCATCATTTATTTGGTAAGTCATTTTTAAAGTATGGGTGAAAAGTCCCCTAAACTGGGTCCTGATGGTTACAAGGATAGGCTTAAGTAAATATTGATAAATGAAGAGTTAAAATGTTTTTTTTTTAAGTTGGTTTGGTGATCATTCAATTGACACCTTGTGAATTCTAACACCCCTAGTCTGCATTAGAAGCATTGTATGGTTGAAAGTGTCGAACCCATATAAGTTGGGATAAACTTGAGGATAGGGTGAGTCTTGGGCCAGAGATGTTGGCTAAAATGGAGGAATAGGTTAGAATTGTTAAGCAAAGGTTAGCTAAAGCCAATGATAGGTAGAAGAGCTATGCAGAAGCTAAGTGAGTGCCCAAGAATTTTGTAGTGGGTGATAAGGTGTTGTTAAGGGTTAAACCTCATAAGAGTTCCATCAAGTTTGGAAAGTCATCCAAATAAGCTTCACACTATGTAGGTCCTTTTGAGGTTCTTGAGGAAGTGAATCCTATAGCTTATCAAATTGCATTACCACCAGCTCTTTCCCAGATGCATAACATCTTTCACATTTCTTACCTAAAGAAGTATATACCAGGAGATAATCATGTAATTGATTGGAATTCTTTACAAGTACATAATCCCGGAGTGGTAACAATCGAGCCTAACAAGGTGCTCCAAATGCATAAGCTTCACTTAAGTAATAGAGAGGTTTTGATGTGCAAAGTCCAGTGGGACTAGTATGCAAAAGATTCTACCACTTGGGAAGACTATTCTAAAATAGAGCAAAAGTTTCCATGTCTTACATGCTTTTGAAAGTGCTTGAAAAAAATGTTTTGTTTGCTTTGTTTAGTTTATGTTTGCTAGATTAAATCATCAAGGACAATGATTCACAAGGGGGGAATATGTTACACCCCATTATGTGTTTACCTATTTACTATTACTATGTTAGGGTAGATTATTGCATATTTGAATGTATTTTGAATTTTGATTGGAATATATATATATATGGTTGCACTTTGTTTATTTGAATCATTGAAAAATTATGAATGAGTTTTTATTTCATTTGATGTTATATAATGAAATGGATATTTGGAATGAATGGTTATTGAATTTTATATTCTAACTATGAAACGTATAATGCAAATGCTTGTTTTGATGAACATATGACTACTATGAAAATGTGTTAAGTTGGATGCAGATTCAGAGTCAATCCTTCCAAAGCGAGGGGAAGTATCACTCAGGAGAAGAACTTGGTCAGGTAACTTGTAATGAAACCTAACTAAGCTCACACACACTCAGTTATAGACTAGTTGAGTCAAGTCATAGTTTGGGGAATTGGTAAGTCATCCTTTAGTATGATGTGTTTGCATTAGGAAGGGATTTCTGTTAAGAGCATTCTTGGTTTGTGTTAGGTACTTGGTGCATGTGATTTCTTTTTTATATTGCTAGACTTGATTGATGAGATATATATACATAGAATGTATATATATGTATACATATTCATGTCGATGATAACCCATACACATGAGATAATACATACATGAGAATATGTAGGTAGACATACCTATGCGCGCTTATGGATGGATTTCTCATGGGCAAGGGGGTATCGAATGGACAATAAGACATGTATGTATATATGTATATATATACATCACATGCATATATACCTATCGATAAGAAAAAAATTATATATGTGATTGATGGAATAATTGAATGTATATGTATATATATGAGATATATGCATATATACATATATATACACATGTTGATATATGTGTATGTGTTGACAAATAGGAATGTCCATACAAGTATGTTGATATATGTATATGTATGTATACATGAATATAGATATGTATATACATACAATATTTTGTATGAAATGTTAACTTGATCTCTTTTATTTGAATAATAAATGGAATATTTAGACAAACTTATTGTCAAGGAATATATTAATATATATAAATATATATTCATATATATACATATATATAAATAGCATTTAATGCTATTAACAATGACTTTATATATGTACATATATATTATATATGTCATGGCTGATTTAATGAGTATATGATATGGCCGATATAATTAAGATATAGCACTATATATTGTAGCACAATGTTAAGTAATTAAATTGCATATGTATTATCATTGATAAATGCGATGGAAAACACATAAGCTTATAAACTGTTTCACATACTTTATATTTAATGAATAGTGCATAGTGTTTAAGTGATACACACTATACAAAGCAACATGCATCATTAATGAATAAAGTAGCACTATAAAAAGGGAATTCGACTCATTGGATAAGTGTCAAACGCTTTGGCAATGACTAAGTTAGCTAAGTAAAATGCAACCAATAAGAGTATTGACTTATTCTTCTGTGAAACAAGCAACTAAATGTTGGGGAATGTGGTGAATTGTTGGTGCCATATTATGAACTCAGTGATTCAATAGAAGTCTCTTAAACCTCTAAGTCGATTTCCAAATTAGAGTATGTGCAAATAAGAATCAATCAACATGTTGTTGGAAAGAAAAGAGTCAACTTGCTGTTATGTTTGGATGAGTATTGAGATAGGGATTTTCCACCTTTTGATTAACAAGCCGAGTCGATTGAATTGAACTGAGAAGTGTCAATACGTAGGCCTTATTTTTAGCCTGTAGATGTTGGTTTTTGGGTATAAATAGAGGCACTCTTACCTCATTTGGATACACTTTTACTACACATAATCACACTTCTCCATTCTGTTGCATTTTAATCAAGGGTTCTTATTCTACTGAGAGGTATTTTGTGAGGTTCTTATTCTACTAAGAGGTATTTTGTGAGGAAAAATTAGTAAGAGAAATTGAGGTGGATTTCTTTCTAATCTAATTTTAAGAGGGGGCCAAGCTTAAGAACTAGAGAGTCAATCAGATTAAAGCGATTAACAAGCATGCGATTCTATTCTGTTTATATTTATCTATTTTAGTGAAAGATTGAATGTCTTTATGTTTTGTTTGGATTTGTATTTGATTGCTTGAAATAGAGTAATGATCTATTTTATTATTGGAAAGGAAAAGAGTCTTGTTGATATGATTTCCTTATGAGTGTTTGTACATATGTCGACGTTGATTCCTCATCCTCACAACAAAAATTATGTTGATGTGGTATCATATTTGATGATGTGGGTCCTTGAAACCTTAGTTATAAGTAGGGGCATTGCTTAGTAAGTCGATGTAAAAAATTGGGAGTGATTTGAAATCACCACATAAGATTTTGAGAGGTAGAAAGTTAGGGTGCTCAACTACTAGGCTCTATCCCCTAGTTATTTCATGATAAGTGGCCACAATAGGGGAGAAGGGTCAATAGTCATGTGGGCTAGTTTTACAATTATTGGTTGTTATGGAATTTTAATTTGTAGGACCTCCATTTAATAAAATGTAATATGGACTCTTATCTATATGTAATTATGGTATAGAGATGTGAATCATCATGGAACTTGCCATATGAACATGTCTAGTGAGAAGTGTCCTCAAAATAATTTTGTAAAGATTTGACCAAAACCTTATCATGGAAACCCTAGAGGTTGAATAAAACAATATGAGCTTTTGTTAGAACAACATCATATTCTTGTTTAAAATATAACTTATATACAACCTAAATGATCTCAATACCTTTTGGTAACCATAAGTCATGTTATATCTAACCTTTATCTCCCACATAAATGATTCAATAGTTAAAAAATATATATATTATTCAACAAGTAACTCATTTTTATTTAAAATACAACTTATATCAACTTTAAATGGCTATAATTTTTTTTACAACCTTTCACACTTCATGGTGAAATATATTGTGTTTATTGTACTCAAATTTTACATTTTTCATAAGACAAACATAGAATATGAAGTACTCCAATTCATATATATTACAATCCTATTAGTTGTACACATAGGAACACTTGTTGTTATCCATATTATAATAATACTTATTTATATGAGAAAATTATTTTATAAATGAAACAATTCTATCACACAATTATGATATTTAATACAAAGTAAAAAATTATTTATTACTTGTTAATTAATTAATGAATATTTATTTATATGATATTCATAAGTTCTCATGGATTCATATGAGATTCCATCTTGACAAATATTTGATCATTTATTGATTTACACGTGGAATCATTATTCACTATATAGTATAAATGTGTCGCAAGAATAAATCCTATAACCACAAGTACTATACTAACAATAGAACCCCACCTAGCCATTGGCCCCTCTCCCTAATAGGAGACATGTTGAAGATGATAAAAATTTGAATATTTTTATTGGAAGTTCTAGTTAAATTCCTTATTTGTAAAGAGAGAAACTTCATTGTAGATATTGTCAAATTCATGCAAGATAATCATACATTGTAGATTCGTTGCAATAAAAATAAAAAAATTCCTAGGGGAGAGGGGCCAATAGTTGTGTGAGCTAACTTTATAACCATGTCGTAGTTACATGAAATTTTATAGGACCTTATGTATATACAACTAAGGTTTGGAGGTGTGACTCATCATGCAACTCACCACTTCAACACATCTAGTGAGAAGTGTCCTTAATGTTTTTTTAATATTTGACCAAAACCTTAGCATGGATTCACTAGAAGTTGAATACAATTTCTATTAGAAACATGTTAACTCAGTTTTGTCAATCCCTTTTAAGCCTTGGTAATTTTCAAAGAATTTCGTCATTGACCATTAGATTTTGAAGAGGTTCGTAGATCCTTGTCAAGTTTTGACAAAGTTTTCACTAACCATATGTCATCTCAATAACTTAATAAAATGCGTATTTTTATGATGTGTTGGTTTTCACTGAAGTCATAATAGCATCATTGGGTTTTAACAAGGTTGTCAAAATATTTTTGAGCTCTATCAAGGTTATTATAACCATGCATTAACCCAATGTCATCATTTTGAAGTTCGTTATATCCTTGGTTTGTTGCTCTTAAATCAAGTATCACTAATCCTATCACTTTTCAAAGAGGTTCTCAAAACCTTGCCGAAACTCGATGAGGTTTTCACAAACAAGTTTGGATCCAACACATTTTGATACATTGGTTTCATCACGAGTTCTCATAAAATTTTGAAAAGAAAATCAAATACAATGAAGAAGCATTTCAGAACTTCCTAGAGGTTTTGAAAACTCTACTTAACAATTTTTCCACATCCTTGAGAAAAACTATTGACACTCCTTTTAGAATAAATTCTAAGTTCTCATTTGAAGATCGCTATGAAGAGTCATCTAAAATATTTTTTCGAAAGAGGTGATAGGTTTCAAATCCTTTGGAACAAAATATGGTCCTCTATGTTTATTTTTTACATAACTTTATGAAACAATGGAAAAATAGGTTGGAACTAGGGTGGGCCAAATATGGTAAGGTAAGAGACCTATTCTTCTTTATTTCATTATGAAATGAGATCCAAACAATGAAAGGACTCCCAACCTTAAGGTGAGTCAATTCAAGGTGTGAATCTATTGATTTCTATTTTTTGCAAGGAGGGGGGTCTTGATTAAACAAAACTTTGGGGAGAAAGATTAAAAATAGCAAACTAACTCCAAAATGCAATCTATAACTTGAATTTAGAAGATTAAGCTCAATATTGTGGAACAAAAAATCAAAATGTAGATATGAGAAAGGGAAAATGATGTGTACTAGTCACCAAAAGTGTTTTCTCAAAGCTAACTAAGGACTCATTCACCCTATGGTGAATGGGTCCTGGCTAGGGCTCTGTAAAAATCGTTTCTAGGTTCTCTTCTACTATGTCTACACTCCCAAATCCTTGATTTTCATAATTAGACAACTAGAAATAAATCATGTAGGCGAGTTTCCACAAAATTGCAACAATGATGAAAACAAATGCAACATTGACAAGTTTGTAATTTTTATCTTCAAGAGGTCTTCCACCTAAAATATGCAAACAAACATCAAGAGGTATTTTTGTTGTTGTTGGTGGATGGGGGTTTTCCTTGGTCAAACCCCATTTTGGTAATTAAACCTTTAAATGAAATGAAATAGCATGAAAGGAATGATGAATGAACAAGCCTATGTCACAACTCACCAAACCCTTGGATAAAACTTGGAATTTGTAGATCTGCAACTTGCATGAAATGGCTTCAATGGATGTGGATCTTGATCTTGAAACTTGGTTTGAAACAATGCCTTTGAATTCTTGAATGGATCTTGAACACCACATCAACATATTAGCTCAAATAACATGCATGATGCAAGAACAATTTGACATGATAATAGGATCTTGATTGCTGCAATAATTCTTTACTAAATTTTCTCTTGAATTGCTTGAAATTTTCTTGAAGTGCTCTTGATAATGCTCACTTGAAAACTTAGAGTGCTTGAATCAAACTTGCTAGGTGAAACATAGTAAAATGAATTTATATTTATGCATATGTAACATTAATTCCTGAAATTCAAATAACACAAGTCAACATGTGAATATAGATTTGAAAATACTGCTAAAAACATAATAAAAATTTAGGCCCTAGGCCTAAGTGAGGACCCATTCGCCCTTGGGTGAATGGGTCCTACATCACTTACCTAGGACACACATTCTCCAATGATAAGTGTTATGTTAAGGAATTAATTAATGTTGGGTTTCCCTCTTTGAAAAATGCAATTAATTAGGCTTGGATTTGAATTAAAGGGGCCAATTAAGGAAAATTAACCTCAATTAATTAATAAAGCCCTAGATCTGAGTGTGATTGTATAAAGATACACTTTACAACACCACATTAAGGCACAATTAAGTCCATTTTATTTAATAAGACCATAAAATTAATGTGAATATGTAAAATACATATTACGACACTAAATTAAGGCATCATTTAGTTCATTTTATTTATTATTTCCAAATTAAGTGTGAAATAGGGATACTTTTTCCAACACTATATTTAGCCCCCACTTTAGTGAGAGTATGACCCCACATCAAACTCACACTAAAGTAGACATTAAAGACACATATGTATGCAACAATGACAAAGATACTCAATCATGCAACATCAAAGCCTAGAAGAAAGGGAAACAAATCAAGCTTCAACTATCCAACACAATGTGGAACACGTCTAGGCTGTTTTTCCAATACGTGCACAAGAAGAACTCGATGTCAACTATGCAAACAACACACATACTCACATAGGCTAATGGAACCTTAGGCCATCCACTAGGTGAGCCCCCAATGAGTGGCAAATGAGAGAATCTTATTAGGCTCCCATACCATATCAAAGCTATCCTCCTAAAAACTTCAATAAGGCACCACAATATGAAAATTTGAGCTTCACAAGGCCTAACAAGTTGTGTTATGCTAAGCACTCATGAACATGGGTAAGGCTCTACTAGCAAGCAAGGTGTGTTATGCTTGGTGGCCTTATAGGAAGGGTTAGAGCTTCATAAGGTTAACACGTTGTATTATGCTAAACACTTATGAGCATAGTTATGGGTAACAATTTGTTCAAAAGGACTTCTCTTAGTTCATGCAAGGTATCTTCTTAGGGATCATCGTGCCTAATTCCTCCAAGAGAGGACAAGTCTAGAATAAGAGAATCACAACTTAGGGAATGCAACACGTAGAATCACCACTAAGAGGAAATTCATACGCTAAGAAATATCACTCTCTCAGAGGACATCAAACCCAATGACACCACCAAGAAAAGGATGCATCACAAGAATAAGAAAATCACATAGTGAAACATGAGTGTCAATGTATGCCCCCACTTTAAATAAATTACTAATACCATTTTTGTGAGCAATAGCTTTAAATGAGAAAATATTAAATGTTAACCATAAGGGATACATGAGAGCTTATTTAGAAAGCCCTATGCCAAGTCATATGTTCTCGAATAAAACTACATCATGGAAGGGGAAGGGGTTTCCCCCAAAAACACATAAGGGATCTACAAATTTGGGGTCAGTATATCTTTGCTACAATGTTATTATAGATCTTAGAAATGTCATCATTCCCCAAATAGTCGTAGAATAGGAATTATGACACATAGAGAGCGAAAATAAAGAAAAAGCTTTCGGGTCAACATGGAAGAGAAATAAACATGTATCGACACCTTATGTCATCCCTAAAAGGAAAACACAAGATAAATGAAAAAGATAAATTTTTATGACATATAGAAGAATGTAGATAAAAATAGAGGAATGCACATGAAGAGATAGATACATCAAACAAAACAGTAAGAGGGAGGCATATTACACACATGCAATCACACAAAGAAACATGAAAAATAAAATGAAGAAAAATACTAGTAAGAAACATGTGATTCAACCTATATTAGGTCATCTACATCCCAATCTTGTTCAGTATATACAGGAGGAAAACTAGCCAAAGGGACAACATCAAGTTTTGAACTAGGACAAGGCTATCTAACCCCTTGCTCCCACTAATTGAAAGACAAGGATGAGACGAGATAAGTGATGAGAATGAGCTCCTTGTGATAAATAAAATTATTTGCAATGAATGTTAAGCATGTAATAGTGAGCATACTGTGATTCTACAACTATTATATGGCAAGGAGAAAAGTGCATGCTTTAATGTATTATCTCTATCATATCAAATTTCTCAAGGATCCTCCTTAAGAAATGGCACTCGTCAGTACTATGCTCAAGAACTCTATGATATCGAAAATGAGACATGTTTGTGTTCTTATGTTTTGGATTTTTATTTTCTTTGATGGGTGGTAATGTTAGAAGTCCTTTATTAATAAGTATGTGTAAGTGCCTTTCAGTGAGAGACATGGGACAAGGTAATTTTAGTTTCTTAATTTTGTAAGGCCTTTGTTGTTTACTTATGGAAGGAGGAGGACCTAAGATGATCCTATCATCCTTGTGAGACATTACTTCATTATTATGAGGGAGGAAATTTGTATCCTTAGAAGATGTGTAGGGATAAGGATTTTGATATCCTAGTCCCTTAGTGTCTTCAATAGGAAGTTGTTCTAAAATTTTGTGAATTTCATGCTCATTAGTTATGTCACATCCTTGTTTAGTTAAAATATTAAATCCTTCCCATATGTCTCTTCTAGGTTGATGGGTGTGTTGGTCACTTTGTTAACATAAGATGGATAGGTATGCACTTTTTTAGAGGAGCTAGATTCACTCATTTTGGGGAGTTTAGGCTTAATTTGTATCTCAATTTCAAGACGTAAAAGACCAAACATCTCAAGTGGTGGGATTGTAGGGGGTGTTGGTTGTTGCATGGATGGGTAAAAGGATGAATTGTTCTCAAGACTATTAAGGAAATCATTTATGAAATTGTTCATGCTATCATCATCTTCTCCAATGATGTCAACTTCAAGAGGAATTTCATTAGGGGTTGGTTGAGCATGATTAGGTTCAATTGCATTAGGATCATTTCCAAAAACACAACTTGAAACATCAACTAAACCAATGCACATGTCCATTGTTTGAAATGCAAGGGGATTTTCAAATTTTCAAATTCTAAACAAGGTAAATTCTGATTATGCATTCCAAAAACCTAAAAATGATGTCTTGTAAATACAATCTTGAAATCAAACAATGCACTAAATTTATCAAATGAAGCTAAGTATGATCAATTTCACTTAACAAAAATTTTGCAAACTGGAATAGAAAACTGAAAACAACAAAATAGAATGCAAAAACAGATGTTTTAATGCCCAAAAAATTAGGAAATGACCCTGATTAGGGGTTTTTTAAATGTTTTTGTAGATTTATGAGATGATTCTAATTGTTTCTAGATTCTAATCGGGAATGGTAAGTTACAATTTGAATTTTTTGTGAAATTAATGTTGAATGCAATTGAAAAATATGAAAAAATGACAAACTAGGAGACCTAATTTGATGTGCAATTTTGTTTCAATTTTCAAATGCAAATGAATGATGATGCAATTCTATGTAAATGATATGCCAAATTACTGATTTTTTTTTGTATTTTCATATTTAAAAATGAAAAAATGCAATCCTAAAACCCCTAAATGAAATGCAAAGTTAATGCAAGTTAAAAAACCCTAAATGAGATTCAATTCAATGCAATGTAAATGAATGCAAGATCTAGATCTAGGGTATGGACTCCAAAATCAAAAAATTACAATGATCAAAGTCAAGTTCACCAAAATAAAATGAAGGGAAATAGGTTGGAACTAGGGTGAGCCAAATATGGTAAGATAAGAGACCTATTCTCCTTTATTTCATTACGAAATGAGATCCACACAATGAAAGGACTGTCAACCTTAAGGTGAGTCAAGTCAAGGTGTGAATCTATTGATTTCTTTTTTTTGCAAGGATGGCGGTCCTGATTAAACAACACTTTGGGGAGAAAGATTAAAAATAGCTAACTAACTCCAAAATTCAATCTATAACTTGAATTTGGAAGATTAAGCTCAATGCTAATGGAACCAAAAATAAAAATGTAGATCTGGGAAATGGAAAATGATGTGTACTAGTCACCAAAAGTGCTTTTCAAAGCTAATTGAGGAATCATTCTCCCTATGGTGAATAGGTCTTGGCTAGGGCTCTACAAAAATGGTTTTTGGGTTTTCTATTGTGTCTACACTCCTAGATCATCAATTTTCATAGTTGGAGAACCAGAAATAAATCTTGTAGGTGAGTTTCCATAAAATTGTAACAATGATGACAACAAATGCAACTTTGACAACTTTGAAATTTTTATATTTAAGATATCTTCCACCTAAAATCTACAAACACACATCAAGAGGGAAATTTTTTTTTTCATTGGTGAATGGGGGTTTTCCTTGGTCAAAACCCATTTTGGTAATTAAACCTTGAAAAATTAGAGTGTTTGAATCAAAATTGCTTTGTGAAACATAATGAAATGACCTTATATTTATACATATGTAACATTAATTCCCAAAATTCAAATAACACAAGCCAACATATGAATATACATTTGAAATCATGTAAATACCACCAAAAACATTATAAAAATTTAGGTCCTAGGCCTAAGCAAGGACCCATTCGCCCTTGGGAAAATGGGTCCTAGTTCACTTACCTAGGACAGACATTCTCCAATGATGTGTTGTGTTAAGGCATTAATGAATGTCGGGTTTCCCTCTTTGGAAATTGCAATTAATTAGGCTTGGATTTGAATTAAAGGGGCAAATTAAGGAAAATTAATCTCAATTAATTAATAAATCCCTAGATGAGTGTGAAAGTGTAAAGATACACTTTACAACACCACATTAAGGCACAATTAAGTCCATTTTATTTAATAAGGCCCTAAAATTAATGTGAATATGTAAAATACATATTATAACACTAAATTGAGGAATCATTTACTTTATTTTATTTATTATTATTTTCAAATTAAGTGTGAAAAAGTGATACTTTTTCCTACTCTACACTTTATAGTCGTTCCTTTTCAAAATTTCGAAAGTGTCAAAAATAAATGTTGAATGAGAAAGCTCGCACATACCAAATTTAAGGCACACCATTAATGTTCCTTCCCTAAGTTAAATTATATTGGTTATCAATACATTCATGGAATTATTAAGAGCCATTTCTATAAGAAACTAACAAATAATTGTTGTTGAGTGGGGAAGAAGAGAATAGAAATCTCACAACACCAAATTTTGTCACAGTGATTGTTATATATAGATTAAAGGTATTTTTGAGATTTATTTCACAATTCTTGATGTACTAGGAATTGAATTGAGGTAATATATGGTACATAGATATAGATATTTGGCAATCAATTTGAAGCTTTGTTATAACCCTAATTACTTCTCATAATTTCACATCCTTCAAATTGAAATTCAAATACCCAGGCTATGAACATTTTTTTGGGTTTGTCCAATGCCATCTCAAAAATTGGTGACATAAAATTGGGGTTGTGAATTTGCAAAATTTTTGGGAGAGGATTAGAAGAGAAAACAGATCTCCCATTACACAAAGACTAGTTAAGAGTGGATTGCTACAAGCAGTTGTATTCCTTGTCTTAGTACAATGTGCAAACTTGGTTCTAGAATACATGAACCATTATCATCCATAGACCCGCGAAGTAAGAACCAATGACAATAGGCTAGTTGTTAGATTGATCGATGACACTTTCAACACTTGCCTCTAACTACCCTAGAGAGATGAATTTTCCACCATTGATTATAGAATACCTTACCAACATTTCATTGAGAAGAAGAGCTAATGCAAGAATACAATTACTTGCCAATGGTTCACAACACCAAATAAAGGAAAGTCCAAATCACCTAAAAAGTTGCATTGGTCTCATTTCATAAATACAATTTTGAGCATTATATCCCTCCTTCATAGACTAAAAGGTAATGAGAGTGCCCATTATGTTTAGGAGTGGATGTATATATTCATTATTGTGATAATTCATGGGCAACAATTCATTTATTTGGGTACTTTAGTTAGCAAAAAATATCACTTAGAAATCACCCACCTCTAGCTACACAGGGAATTTTATATGTCCTACCTTTTATATGCCATTTATTAAATAAGGCCTTGGCCAAGACTCTGTTTGGTGTGTGTTCTTGATAATTCCATCCAAATCTATTAATATTACACTCAACTGTAATTGGAAGAAGTTATTGAAGTTTTAGAAGAGTAAATGATGCATTCACCATGAGAGTGGTTAGAGAGATTCAAGAGGACATGGGCTTGAGGATAACCAAGTTGAATTCACTAAATTGATCAATAAGTGTGGAAATTATTTCATCCAATTTCAAAGGTTTACCTATATAAGAGTTGGGGTATTTGATGGATTTCCCTAAAACCTGCCAAAATATGTTGATGACAAGTTTTCTCTCATTGAGATATGTAAATAGGTGGTTGAAGTGAACAAGAGATTCCATGAAAGGAAGAAGGTCTAGGAATTCCTTTTCCCATTGGCTTATCACATTATCAATGTAACTCCATGTATAAATATTTGAATATTAAAAATGACATAGTTAAATTCACCATGGGATTTTATGAAAGAAGGTTTCCATTTGATAGCCAAAACTTTGTCAAGAATAATCTATAGCTAGGTCCAAGTTTTTGGATTTGGAAGATTATTGGACATATTGTGCAGATGAATATGAAGGAGATGATAATGGATTAGATTTTCACTAAGATAGGATGTAGTTTTTAAATTAAATTGGGATATCCAAGATCTCAAATATGATTAATCTAATCTACTAGATCTCATCTTCATAGACCACATACAAAGTCAACCCATCCTACCAATAGATTGAAGTGGTAAGGAAATAGAAACCATTAAGGCTAAGACTGCAATAGTACTTAGGTGAGTAGAGGAATGGGTAATGAAGAGGAAGGCTAAAAAATAAAGTCCTATCCCTCAATAGGCTAAGGAAGATACAAAGCAAGTAGAGAGTAGTCAGATGAAGTCTTCATCACCTCAAAAAATGACATCCACAAAACAACAAACTAATTCTAGAGGCAATGAAGATGATGATGAGGATCCTTCAAGAAGAAGGAATTTTGAAAAGGTTTGTGAGGTATCTTCAAAAGAGATAGCTTAGAGAGAAAAGGACAAGGAAAGATTGAGTCCCATGTTAGAAGAAATATAAGAGGAAGTTGTCCATATATCTTTTTCACCATCCCAAGTGATCAATTCTTCTTCTTCTTCTCATAATTCTCCACCTCTTGATATCCTTGAGAATCCATCCACATAAGCTAAGGAGAATTCATCTTCTTCCCTTGAGATTGAACTTTCTCACACACCTCCCCTCGAAAGGTCCCTTCAAATTTCTTCTCCAAAAACTAGTAATTTTCCCATACCCCCATTTGTTTCATGGTGAGTACAATCTCTAACCAAGAAGAGAAAGATTTTTGAATAAAGTGTACCTAAGAAATACATTATGTCTTAGTTGCTTCAAAGAACGCCTCAAGCTAAAAATCCTAAAACCACTTCTTGTTTGTTGAATGATCCATCTTCAAGAAATATGTATGTTGAGGTTGCTCAACTATTTTCTCCAAAGGATGCTATTCAAATAACTGCAAGTAACTTCATTATCACTAGAATTAATTTGGGACCCTCTACAAGAGATAGAGATGTCCATAATTTATAGGTGTCAGCTACCAAGCTTATAGAAAGAACAAAAAAGGATAACCAACCTAAAGATTAGTTAAAGTGGAAATTTAATTCCTTAACCACTTGTTTAAGATGTCTTGTTGATCTTTTTACTCGACCCAATAGAGAAATTGAAGTGGCTTTTGATCCTAGTTTTGTTACTTGGGAAGGAAATGATCAATAAATTCATGTTTACAAGTCTTATGGGAAGGTCATAGAAGATTGGGCCAAGGATACCCTAGTAAGGGGAATAATTTAGTTTTTCATAGACATGAAAAGGATTTGTGAAGTTATCGAGGCATTGAAGAAAGAGATTGACAATGAAATCACTACAACCAAACATGAAAATTTTGTTTGGTTGAATACTAACAATGATCTCAAGGAAATGATTGGTTTGGGGTTAGATAAACTAGTACGTGAGAATATTTTATGAAATATTAAAGATGATAAATGCTTTATGTGGAAGAAAAGCATTGAGTGGAAACCTCATTCTTGAAGAAAAATATGTTAAAACAAAACTACTCAATGAATTTAATCACATGAGGATTGGAATTTAGAAAGACACATCATGAAACATAGGTATCTTCCTCCAAAGAGAAGATGATTCTCAAGATGAGAATGCAAAAATAATAAAGGGAAAATTCAAGGAATTGATTGAAAATCTTTTCAACAAGAAATCTTTCAATGTGGAGAGCATGAGGAGATTAAGCAATATCGAATTCACTTTCTCTTAATCCCTTGGACATGCAATGATATTCTCCAGTAAATTTGATATGGGGAAACAAAGCTTGGTGGAGATTAAAAACTAAAAATGTGATTATTACTCAACATAGTGAGATGCCTTTGGCGATCAAATACTTTCAAACATACAAAGCCAAAATTGCCACACAATTTTCCCAGTCATCACAAGAAGGGGATTTTGATAATACGCAACCTCAATAATATCTCATATTTTGATTGGTTTTGTAGACACTAAAAAATATCTTGATCCTATAAGCAACATTTTATCATTAATTCGCCTTCTTCCTAGCATAATTAAATAATTTTAATTGTTTAATAATCCCCTAAAGTCATAATTATTCTATTAATTAAGTAATTCTTAATTATTTAATTAATTCACTTTATCCTTATTCCTCCTTGATTAATTTAAATAAATATCAGTTTTATTTAAATTATGTCACTAATTACCCTTTTTCCCTCTATAATTAAATAAATTATTGTTTATTTAATTATTAATATTCATTTTCTCTTCATTTTCTTTTATAATTAAATGATTATTTTAATTATTTAATTATTCATTAGCTTTTTCCCTCCATAATTTTTTTATTTTTTAGACTGTAGGAATCGGGTAGCACGACCCCATATAAACTGCAGTGTGCCTGGTAAACTTTTTAACGTGACCAGCGACGCTGGCGTGACACGCCCTCCGGTACCACAAGGGTGGGGGAGACTAGACCTCATGACCAACCTCCTACAACAGGAAAGATTTAGCCAACCGAGCTAGGGCCCCAACCCTTTTTCCCTCCATAATTAAATAAATTATATTTATTTAATTATTTTATCATTTTCCTCTCCACTATAATTAAATAATTAAATAATTATTTAATTATCCCTTATTTTCATCCACTCTCTATTAAATAATTATTTTAATTATTTAATATTTAGCACCCACCTCTTCTTCTATAATTAAATAATATTTTATTATTATTTAAGTATTCATCTCACTGTTTTCTAAAATTAAATAATATTTTTTAATATTTAATTTACCCTTTTGCTAGCTAAGCCCTAAATCTCAACCACTTTCTAAGGTTTATCTTACCCATCCTTATCTATTTTCTTCTCAATTAATCTCATCCATTGATCATGATACCTCATCTTTCAATCCTAACCCTTCATTTGAATGTGATTTCTATAAAAGCAAGCTATCGCCTTCATTTCAACCCTACAACCATAATCTTCAATATTCTTCTAGCATTCATGTCATTCATCTTGGGCAACCACAATCTTTGAATTTTTTCTATCTTGAGATCTAGCTATTAATCATCAATATCAAGCTCAGTGAATATATTGCATACTACAAATTTGAGAACAAACAAAGAAAAATGGAGAAGAGCAATGTAGATGAATCAACTTTGGCATAGATATTGAGTATTATTGTGATTTCTATTGTCATTTGTTCTTCATTGTTGGATTAGGGTCTTTTTAGCTTAAATTAGATAGTTTTGTGGTTGCTATTAATGATTCATGCTTATTCCCCCAAATTTTATCCAATCTACAAGTTTTATTTTGTAAAATAAGGTTAAATTCATGAGAATTTTAAGGGAGTCTTAACTTCTTATTTTCAGTTACTTTCAATAAGCGGCTACTCTTGCAAATGTAAATATAAACTATGATGTTATTGAAAGAAAGCTCTTAGAATTTTTAAAAAATGAAATAGACATAAATTAATTTGAACTTGAAGAGAAGGTTGTATGTATGTGAGCCTATATTTTTAGAGAAATGAATGAAATGAAATTCTTATAATTTGTGCATCATGATTGGTTTTGTTGGTTATTGCATTTTTGTGTAAATGTGAGAATCACTTCTAGTATTTAATCTTCTTGAGTTTGGAATTATCTTTTGTTCATAAGTTTATTAGTTTATGCTTTGTGGAATGCAATTAGTTTGTGTTATGAGTGTTAAATATCACATATTAAATTTTGGTCAATAAATATTCATTGGTAGAATTTTATTGATCTTTGTTGATTATATTATTTTTTCCTTTCTTGCTTTCTGGTTAAAATCATACCCATGTTAAAGTTTTAAAAATTCATATAAGAACATATTTTCTTACCAGACAAGGGAGATATACCTCATAAAATGCAAATGGAAATTATTCCATATGGAAAAATATAATTTACCCAACAGTTGGTTAATGATTATTTCTATGATTAGATAATAGAGGGAAAAAATGAGAATATCAAAAAGTGAATAATCTATTAAATAACAAAATTTTGGTGACTTTGGTGGGGACTGAAGGGAAAGATAGTTAACACAATTATGGTGGTTGCCTTATATATATATATATATATTCAGTTTCTTCCTCATGAACAATCATGGTCTTAACACACAATAATGATATTCATGTTACACAACCTAACCTTAACTGGATACAAGTCGAACAATATTAAATTATCTCAATTGAATACTATGGCTTGGAGGTGCCGAAGAAGTGGTGACAAATATTATTAGGTAAACCAAGTCTTAGAGGAAGAAGAAGATCTAGGAGAAGCAATTAGAGAGCTTCATCCTAGGTAGTAGCTACGTGTTGTTGAGAGGATCGTCGTCATTCCTAGTGTAGACACTAAAAAATGTTGTAAGTCTGCGAGCGTCATTTTTCTTGGTCGTCGTCCTTTGATAATTAAATAATTTTAATAATTTGATTATTCTGAATCATATTCCTCTATTAAGTAAATAATTTTTAATTATTTAATTAATTCACTTCCTAACTTTATTCTATCCTGATCAATTAAAGAAATTAATTGTCGCTAATATTCCCCTTTCTTCAATAATTAAATGAATTATTATTTATTTAATTATTTTCTTGTCATATTTCGTCTATGGTTAAATAATAATTATTTAACTATTCACTCCCTTTCTTAATTCTTCCATCATTAAATAATTGTCAAAATTATTTAATCATCCTCCATGTGTCTCTTGTATTAAATAATTACATCAATTTAATTATTTAATTCCTCTTTTCACATTTCCTCTCACTTAATTAAAATAATTATGCAAATTATTTTAATGGAATTTCCACTCGTCATTTTTCTCAAATAAATAATTCGAATGAATTATTTATTCTCCACTTGGCCAAATATTTCTTTCTCATGAATTAATTATTTTTTGAAATTTTTAATTCATCCATTTTCCCCCTACCTTCTCATTAATATCTATCATAGTCGTCGACATCATAGCCATCCCTAGCCCACCACTTTTTGGTGCATCAATCCTCCACCATTGATCTTGGCATCTTTCTAGAAGCTCAATCTTGATTGTCCATTCTGTAACCTCCCTCTCATGAATCCTCATCCACCGATCTTGGAATCTTTCTAGAATATTAATCTTGTATGTCCATTCGAATGGCTATCTATAAAAATAAGCCATTCTCCTCCATTTTTTCTTTAACAACCATTTTATCTCCAACTTTGTACTTACTATTTGTAGGTTATTGCACAAGTTCTACTTCAAATCTGAGGGAAAAGTTTGCAAAAGGAGAAATAGGAGAGACAAGAGAAGTGAAGCAAATTTAATGGGGAGTGCTTTGTTTGAATGTTTTTAATGCATTCTCCATTTACGATTGTATTCTCTTGTTTAGATTGGGGTTTAGCTTAGATTTGTGTTGTGGCTATCACTTAGTCTTTGCTAACCTAGTTTTCCCCCATCTTACATTTGGTGAACCCGACATGAAGAATAGTTTTTGTAGAAATCATACGGATTTTTGTGTGTTTTTTTGCAGGTTTCAGTATGAAACAACACAAGTGATAAGAAATGACACATTTGTTGAAGATAAGGACACAACTGTTTGGAGTGTATTCAAATTTAAAAATGTGACACATTTGTGAGAAATACAAGTGCATTCGTGGGAAGAAAAAATTGAATTCAAAATCACAACACAACTACTCTAGTGTGACATGACACAATGACGCATCTGTGGCCCCAAACGATGCAACTACCTGTCTGGAATAAAATTTCCAATTTTTTGTTTGCTTCTAGTTTTCTTTTTGGGTTTTTCGAGTAGGTTAGGTTTTTTGTGCACTAACTTTTTGCTTTTAGCGTGTGGCTTTGGATTTAAGGAGTTCCCAAAATTATTTCTTTAGAAACAACAAAAAAATTGAGCTCTTTCATTTTAGTTTTAAGTAATTTTTCTTTTGTTTGTTTTCCAACTACAACTTGCATCAAGATCATTAAGGTTGAAACGAACCTACAAATTTCATTCATAAGGATTTAAAAAGAACAACAATCTACATATTTCACTCATGGGCATTAAAATGAACATGCAAAAATGCCATTCATTTAAAATTTACAAGTTTCTTTCATGTTTGGTGGTTTGCAACTATCTTAGAGTGTGTATTCTCTCCTCTCATGCCAATCAATGATCTTGAGTGATCAAAAGCACCTCTTTGGAATTTGTATAATCACTCGACACATTTGGATTTGGTGCTTAAAATAAACCTCGTGTGAGTGTGAGGAAAAGGCACAAAGTATGCTCTCTCCTTGCGCTTCGTGCGATCTGGGAGATTAGAAATAAGTCTACTTCCTCGCTATTGTTTAACTTTTATTAGAGGGCCTGCCACCCCACTTCGAAAGGTGGGAATGACCCAAGTGGTAGCAAAGCTAAGTCCAAGCTCTTCCAGACCACTATAAAAAAATGTGCTTCTTAACAAAAGTCAGTTAGCAATGGGTGTGGATGTTTCATATTGCCAAGTGCCATCCTTAGTAGCATCGTGAGCTACATGAAAGTCCTTTCTATGCAAAGGATTGGGAGGCCTCTTGAATCATCATAGTCTTGAGCTAATCTTGCTGCATGTATGGCCACTCTGAATGGATGCCCTTACTAAAAGCTAATTTGTGTTAGTTGCCAAAAACCCTTTATATGCTCGTTGATCGTAGGAGGTCGACCTTTGAAGGTGCCTCACATCTTCATTGAGCATGTGTAGAGACAAGAATTCCTCCTTTGGGGAATGAGACTTGGTGAGCCTAAGAAGTGAGTATCATTGAGGGGAGCCAGTGACACCAATTCTCTAGTTGTCTGCCTTGTTGAAGTGGCTGGAGAAATCCAACTGGAGATATCAGCCAGTGGTTTCCTTGTCAACCATAGGGCTTGTGCATTATTGTCTATGTGTGTTTTATTTTGAAATCAAACATTTTCCCATCCAAAACTAGACCAAAAACAAGTTCTTGATACTGTATTTTGTGTTTTCCAATTATATTTCATCAAAAATAGTCAAAATCAATTCAAAAACCAGGTTAGAAACATTAAACTGTCAAAAAAATCATTCTATGAACCACAACTATAAAAAATAGATTCGCATATGATATTTTGCACCACAACTGATCACTAGAAAACTGTAATTGTCATCCTAAACTGAATTTGTAGAAAAAAAAGCCACAACTGTAATCTTGAACCACAACTGTGCTCTAGAAACCCACAACCTGAAACAACACATTTGTAGAAAACAGAGCAACAATTGCCTGATAAACAAAAAATGTCAAAATCCTTGTTCAAGATTCATTTAAATCATTTTTACAGTGACCCTGCCTGCTAGACCAAATACCTACAAGCTTTTACCAGTCATTTTCAACATTTCCATTTAGGGTTACCTCATATTTTAGGTTGCATCCTTACCTTGCATAATCAATATTAAACCTTAGGTTGCATCTCCCTTTTAAAATTTCAGACTTTGGAAGACCATTAAGCTTTTGGAACATCCTTGGTTGCATATTCTATTTTTCATTGACCATCATCCTTCATTTTATCAATCTTTGTCATTATCACTTTTGTCAAATTTGAGTCTCAAAGCTTGTGTCCTAGCCTTGACTCAACCTTGTCAAAATTATCCTCTTGATTATCACGAAGGTCAATGACACTTGGGATTGTTACCTTGGGTTCAATTAGCTTGATTTCCATCATTTTTTTGAAATTTTAGGATTCCCTTACATTGACTTGACCTCATTTAGATTCATATTACATCCATTTTATCATAACTTTTATCATCATCTTGCTAATCTTTGATCTTTAACCTAGATTGCACATTACACCTTTATCCCAAAAACACAAAAATATAGTTCATTTTCATATTAGCCTTAGCATCATTTAGTCCCATATCATTTTCCTTGATTATCAATTAATCAACCTTTTATACCCTTTTGCATCCATTAGTCTCATTATCCTTGCATTCTTATACCCCAAAAATGTAAAAATATAGCTTACTTTCATCTTAACCTTAGTTGCACAATTACCTTGATCATTAATTTAGCATCATTTAGTCACCTTATCATCATCCTTGACCAGTAATCAACCTTTAGCATCTTTAGCATTCATTAGCTTCATCCTTTGGTCATTATCATCCTTGCATAATCACCTCGCATCCTCATATTCAAAAATCCAAAAACATAGTTTAGTTTCACCACCACCTTGCATTATCCTCCAACTTGCAAAAGTCTCACATGGTTGAAACAAGGTCACAAACCAAAAGAAAGGACATGGATTTTTCAAGTGACCCTTTTCATGACACCACCCTTGGAACAAATTCAAATCACTCCACATCTCAAAGGGAGACACCACAAAGAGACCAAACTGACACATGGGATAACCTAAGCTTAGAAGAATTCAACAAAAAATTGACTCCTCAAGAAATTGAAAGAGCTTACCAAGACCCAAGGGTTTTAAGCATGGTTGATCAACTCATTAGTGTTGACCCTAACAAATTCTTCTATGCACTAGCTAAAAAGGGTTCCAAACTACCTCGAGGTTTTGATGTATCAACCATTGTAGAAGAAGAGACCCAAAATCCATTCACATTTGGCATTCCCTCATCTCAAAAAATGACAACCATACCACTTGGGAAAAATACACACATGGAAACCACCACTACCACACACATCCCAAACATTTCAATAGTTGGGAACAAGGTAACCCATGCTACTACACAAGGGCAGAGTTTCACATTTGGAAGTTCCTCAAATTCCATGGGTAAAACCCTTACAAATCCCCTTTTCCAAAACACAAATCAAGGTCCTATGTCACAAGGTCCCACACCTTTACTCCAAAGTGAAAATCAAGGCCCTATACCCACACTTCAAAACAAAAATCAAGGTTCCTTATTCCAATTTCAAAGAACACCTTCATCAATTCAACATCTACCCAAGGAACCATTCCTTCATTTCAAAATACCAATCAAGGGCCTACACCCTCATTTCAAAATACCAATCAAGGGCCTACACCTTCATTTCAAAATTCCAATCAAGGGCCTACACTTTCATGTCAAAACATCAACCAAGGACCTACACCTCCATTTCAAAATGCTAATCAAGGACCAAATTTTCGAAACCAAGGAACAAATCAGGGCCTTATACCTCAATTACAAAACACTATACCAAATGCAAACATGAATTTTGGAAAAAATATAAATGCCAATTTCATCCCAAACCAAAACAACACACATCAACATGGCCCCATGCCAAAAAGCATCAATCCCAATTCAAATCCAACACATGACCTTAATACCAACCCCATGATACCAAATCAAAAAAATGCAACACCATCTCTTGCAGATACTTTGATGCAACAAATATAGGCCCTTCAACATCAAATGACAAACATACAATTGGGGACCAACAAGAAGACCTATTCCGTGGAGGAATTGTGCCCCTTTCTATTTGACAAAAAATTGTACATGCCACGCTTTCCCCCTCATTTCAAAACACCACCTTTTCCTAAGTATAAGGGGATAGAGGATCCAATATAACACATTCAAGAATTCAACATGTCATGTATGGAAGTTTCATATGATCCTACATATTTAATGATACTATTCTCGCAAAGCCTTATGGGGCTAGTTCTAGATTGGTTCGCACACCTTCCTCCAAGAATTAGAACATGGGGTGAATTGGTTGACAAATTCATCAATCACTTTGCCTTCAACATTAAAAATGATGTCACCCTTGCAACATTGAGCACAACCAAACAAGAAGAAGGGGAATCACTTACCTCATTTTACCAGAGATGGCGAGGCTTGGTTAGCAAGTTCTCTTGTCACATTCCTGAAAAAAAATTGGTCACAATGTTTTTGGAAAACCTTAACAATGAATTGATGAGATGAATTCAAATTCAATGTTCCACGACCTTTGAGGAGATCCTTGAGAAAGGTGTCCTTATTGAGAAGGTCTTATCGCAAAAGGACTAGTCAAGATACACAAGGAGAACCCAAAACCCAACAATGACAAGAGAAAATACTGGTCCTGAAATAAGAATGTTACAAATGAAGGAGTTGTTGATGCCAAACTGGTAACCAAAGGTCCAACCATTCAACTTAAAGGTTCTTCCTCATCAAATACATCCAATGCACCAAATACACAGATACAAGGTCAAAACCAAATGCTAAATGCAATCCAAAATAATCAACAACAAAGAGGTCCTCCCTGTCCTAAAAGAACATACACTCAATTGGGTGAACCTATCAAATCAGTCCTCAAACAACTTTTACAGTCTAATATCATCACATTACCAAACACCAAAAATTATGAACCTTCCTTGATCAAACCCGATTGGTAGAAAGAAGACGAATATTGTGAATATCACCGTAGCAAAGGACACAAAACAACTAGATGTTGGAAACTCAAGAATATCATTCAAGACCTTATTGAAAATGGAACCATATTAGTAGGATATTTACAAGGAAAAACTAATTTTGATCATACCATATTCAAAACTCCCTTGCAAGACCATGACAAAGGAAAAGCCTCCAGTTCAGGGAACAACATTAATACCAACTATGCAGCCATTAAACATGATTATAGTAGTATCATCCTTAATGTGAGACCCTTTGATGATCACATTGCCACTATTACCATAAACAAGCCAAGTTCAAAATGTGTTGTTACCACCCGCCAAACCAAGATAACTATTCGAGGACCTCCTTCTAATTCACAACTGAAAAGCCACTATAATCTCCCAGATCAATTGGGAAAAACCCCGACACAAATTTCTATCCTAGAACTCCTTTGCATTTCACCACAACACAAAGCTATCCTCAATAAATCATTGCAAGAAGCCTTTGTACCTACTAACCTAGATGTAAATGAATTTTAGGCCATGGTTGGATACCTAGCTATGTCGCATCATGTCACCTTCTCTGAGCAAGACTTTTTTGCACCAAAATATAATCATAACGACCCCCTACACCTTGAAGTATGCGTTAATAAACACAAGATCAGACGAGTCATAGTAGACGTTGGAGTAGGTATGAATATTTGTTCACCAAAATTGTTGAAAGCATTGGGATAATCTAAGAATTGTATAGATCAAACCAAGAAAATCGTAAACAAAGCTTATGATGATGTTGAGTGTTCATCCGAAGGCATAATTTCACTTCCTGTAAAAGTTGGGCCAGTAGTACAGAACATAGTATTTCATGTCCTAGATCTAGATTTGCACTATAATCTTCTTCTTGGCTGCCCATGTATTGATGCTATGAGGGCTATCCCATCCACCTACCATCAATCCCTCAAGTTCCCATATAATGGCACTAAAATCACTATCCCAAGCGACCCTGATCCTTTTCAATATTGTGCAAACCTAAAAGGAATTGTTGAACATCAAGTGCCCATCAATCAAGAGGCCTCATCTTCCACTTCATCCACAACTCCATATCACTACATTGATCCATCTGCCCTTGTCAAATCATCCACCCCATTCATTACACCTTCCACACCCAAGGCCCAAATCCAAGATAGAGGATGTAGAGAATACAATATG
The DNA here is from genome assembly GCA_007258455.2 of Sequoia sempervirens. Classification (NCBI taxonomy): domain Eukaryota; kingdom Viridiplantae; phylum Streptophyta; class Pinopsida; order Cupressales; family Cupressaceae; genus Sequoia; species Sequoia sempervirens. The sequence continues at coordinate 24,437 of VDFB02320048.1, read as the reverse complement.
AAGAGTCTCTTTTTCATTGGAAAATTACCTAAATCACTGAAGTCTTATGGAAAAATACATCTCGTACAACCCAAAGTAATCATTCATAGTCCCCCTACTATCTTCACTAAATGGGGGGAACTAGCCAAAGAATCTTTGGATGACCACATTCTCACATGGTTGTACAAAGAAGAGGAGGACACTAAAACTAAGAAATTGTAAATTAAATAGTATCCAAAAGGGTTCCAAATAATGAAGCGACAAGGATATGATGGACACAATGTCCTTGGCCTAAATAAACAAGGAATTTTGGAACCCTTAAAACCTCATAAATTACTAAAAAAATAAAGGGTTAGGGTTTGTACCAATAAAAGTGACTATCTGGGGTATCGAGTTACCTTTGAATGAGGTTTTTGATGCTTCAGATGAGGTTGAGACATACGAAGGCTCTTGGGATTATGACGCCAATTCCAATGAATATGAATGGGATTTCCTATCCTCCACTACTTTCATGGACCTTGATAAACTGTTTGGAGTATTTGACGAGCCTCCCCTTGAAAAAAAATTAAGGGTGATCCCACAATACTGGTTTACAATTTTTGGCCAAGCTGGACATTGAATTGATTTTTTTTAACTAAGTCTTCACTTTTGGGCACCTATAGCGGCCAAACTATGAGGAATTTGAAGATGATGCAAACTAGTGATTTGTGAATTTTTTTCTATAGACTCTAAATATATTTTTTCAATTTTTTTGGAATTAGATTGCACTTCTTTTTCCATCTCCTTCCAAAACTAGTTTTTAACAGTAAACACCATTTTTAAAGAGTGACGTTACTGGCTAACGCACAAATTCTTTTCTATGAAGGATAAAATTCTATTTTTTTCAAATTTAGATTTATAACTACAATATCTAGTGCATGGAATTGGTTTCATAGTATTTCATTGAATATTTTTTTCTTAATTAAGTTTCAAAGTCAAACCAGTTACAATTCGGACATGATTTATTGGCTAAAACATAGCTTTTCCTGTATGTATCTAAATTCAATTTCTTTTTGTTGGATCAGGGAAATCAATATTTAGTGCACTGATATTTTTCAATTTTTTTTTGATAATCTACTATTTTTCCACATCTGCAGAACAAAGAGCTTGATTTTCGGTGAAAAACCTACATTCACAAGAAATAAAAAATAAATATAATAATCAAATTAAATATATTTAAAATTATACTTTTTGGGAAGATTATAATAAGGACTATATACTTACAAAAAATAAATTTTAAATGAATTCATTTGATCCCCTAAAAGGTAAATCAAAACTAGATTTTATCATCATTTTGATAGGTGTAAAGGAGACTCTGTTATAGGTATGGTTTAAAACTAGTAGGGTTCTATCCAAGGGGGTTTGATCTAAGGTGGTTTGATCAAATCCTCTTCATTTGGAATCCTTTAAATGGAACTTTTCAAGGCTTAAATCATTATATTTTCTAAAAATATGTGATTTCAGCAAAAATCAGAATGTCCCAAAAAGTGTAAACCACTATTGTGGAATCACCCTTTAGTCAAATGCTTACAATTAATTCCCCTCCAAACCCACTAAGTCCCCGTTCGAAAGTCCCTTTGAAAAGAGAAGAGTGGATCAAACACTTTTGGGAAACCGTTGACTCTGCCTCTTGGGAACATGATGACTCTACTTTCATCTTTACCCTATCTACACACATCATGACACTTGACAAGATTGATGATGGCTTACCTCTTGTCCACCCACAACTTATAGATTGGGATCAACAAGAACCACCAAGTTGGGACACTTTCAAGAATGAAGAAGCCATTTTTGAGTTCATGGGACTTTGTGAAGGAATACCAAGTGGGGATCATAAGGTTGGATTTGCTATAGAGCTTAATTATGTAGCATAATTTGGTGAGGCCATCCTGTCCTCTAGTCACAAAAGTGAAAATGACAAAAATAAAAAATAAAAAATAATAGGTCTTTAGGTGAAAACTAAAAGATGCTTACCGACCATGAAAATGTAAAAATAAAGGACGTCTATGAAGGTGAAAACCTCTCTGAGGTTCCTAAGGATGAAGGACTAGACTGTCTCCCTATAGACTAAGAGAGATCGTAGTTGCTCATAGAAGAAACATAAGAAGTGAAAATTGGAACACAAGGCAATTCCAAAATCATACAGTTAGCAACATCTTTAACCACTAAGGAAAATCCTGAGTTTATAACATTCTTTTCAGAAAGACAAGTCAATTTTGCATGGTCATATGTTGATATGCATGGATTGGATCCCAAACTTGTTCTGCATCACTTGCCACTATTACCAAATGCTAAGCTATATAAACAGAAGTTGAGGAAAATGCGCCCCTAGATTACACTCCTTTTCAAGGTGGAATTGAAGAAACTACTGTATGTTGGATTCATTCACTCTATTGATTACACGGATTGGATATCAAACCTTGTTCCTGTCACCAAACCAAATGATCAAATCAGAGTATACACATACTTTATAGATCTCAACAAAGCTTGTCCTAAGGATGATTTTCCTTTACCAAACATTGACATCATAGTAGACCTTACTGCTGGATATGAAATGCTATCACTCATGGATGGATTCTCGGGATACAATTAGATAAGAATTGCTCTTGAAGACAACCTTCACATGCGCTTGGGGAATTTTATTTTGGAATTTCATGCCATTTGGGCTTAAAAATGTCAGAGCTACATATTAGAGAGCCATGACCATTATTTTTCATGATGATAAGCATGTACTTATGGAAGATTACATTGATGACCTTCTCTCTAAATCTCTAGAACGAAGTGGACACTTAGTAGTATTAGACAAGATTTTCATATGATTTGAAAAGTACCAACTCAGGCTAAATCCAAAGAAATGGGTTTTTGGGGTCTAATCAGACAAACTCCTAGGATATATTATCTCTCGTGGAGGAATAGAAGTTGATCCTACCAAAGTAAAATCCATCTTGGACATGCCACTACCAACCAATATCAGTTAGTTAATGACATTATAAGGAAGATTACAATCAATCTGTAGGTTCACTGCTCAGCTAGGAGACAAGATCCATCCATTTCAACACCTGTTACGAAAATCAATTCCCTTCAATTGGACAAAAAAGTGTCAAGAATCATTTGATCAGATCAAGAAGTATCTATTGACTCCACCAGTTCTTATGCCTCTGATTGATGGAAGACATTTGATATTGTATGTGACAACAACTACATCAGCACTGGGGGCATTGTTAGCACAGAACAACAATGATGGAAAGGAATGAGCAATCTATCATATTAGTCACACTTTAGTTGGATATGAGTTGAATTATCCTATCAAACAAGTATGTCTAGCAATTATATTTGCAGCCCAAAAATTGAGACATTATATGCTAAATCACAAGACAAAAATGGTTGCCAAAATTGATCCTATGAAATATCTTCTCAGCAAAGTGGCTTTGACAAGAAGACTAGCTAAGTGGGTTATGATCCGAAGTGAGTATGACATTGAGTATGTTGACCGAAAAGAAATAAAGGGACAAGTGATAGCTGACCAACTCATAGATGCACCAATAAAAGAAAACCATCCATTGATGTCTGATTTTTTAGATGAATCAATCTTTGTAATAGAAACACCAACAACACATAAGCTATATTTTGATGGATCTTACACAAGTCATGGTTCAAGAGCCAAAATTATGTTCATCATACCTCAAGGAGATTCCATTCCCAAGTCATTTCGAATAACCTTTCCATGCACTAACAACATATCTGAGTAAGAAGCATTATTTACAAGACTCTGAATGGCAATAAAATGGAAAATTAAGGATCTTCAAGTCTATTGTGATTCTCAATTAGTGATTAAGCAATTTAATGATGATTATGACACTAAGGATAAGAAATTGATGCCTTACAAGTGCATGGTGGACAACTTCATACTATACTTTGATAATATTTCCTTTGAGTAGATACCGAGAATCCAAAACAAAGCAATTGACACAATGGCTACAATTGTATCTCTCTTAGACATTCCTAACAATGCCTCACAATATGAGTTCTTGGTAGAACAATTGTTGGTCCTTGCATTCGATGTCCTCAAAATCGAACTTGTGTGTGAACTTTTTGGTCTTGATTCACCTTAGTACAAAGACATCTATGCCTATTTGCATGACCAAATTATCCCTCAACCAAAATAAAACCTTTATCCATCAAGCATCCAAATATGCCATCATCAAAGATACCCTTTACTACTGTAGCCTAGATAGTACCCTTCTCTGATGTATCAACTCAAATGAAACACAAACAACCTTACAAGAGGTACATCACATTATATGTGGAGCTCACTCTGTTGGTCCAACCCTAGCTAAAAAGCTCAGGAGGATGGGATATTATTGGCCTACAATGGAACGCGATGCCTATCACTTTGTGAAGAAATTTCACTAGTGTCGGATTCATGGAGATCTTATACATGCACCAGCTCAAGAACTACAACCGCTTACTTTGCCATGGTCATTTTCCCAGTGGGGACTCAACCTCATAGGAAAGATCCATCCCACCTCTGCTAATGGACATAATTTTATCCTTGTTGCTACTGAGTACTTTACAAAATGGATCAAAGCCATCCCATTGACTTACATTACTCGAAAGTAGATAGCCAAGTTCATTATGAATTATATCATTTACCGAAAAGGTATCTCGCATTCCATCATTAGAGATAATGGTCACCCTTTCAAGAATCAGGATGTCCATGAGCTTTGTGAAAAAAATCATATCCAACACCACTTTGCTACTCCATATTACCCCCAGGGTAATGGTCAAGCTGAGGCATCTAATAAGACTATCCTAAAAATATTAAAGAAGATTGTCAATGATGTTGGTCGTGACTAGCACCTCCAACTTAATCCTACTTTATGGTCCTACCATACTAGTGTCTGCACTTCGACATGCACCACACCATATTCCCTTGTCTATGGATCTGAAACCATACTTCCTATAGAGGTTGAGTTATCATCCCTACAAGTCTCTATGCAAGGATTGATTGATCAAGAAGAATATCGTGTATCCTGTCTACATGAGTTGGAGTTACTGGATGAAAAGAGATAAAATGGCTTGAAACATTTGCAATCCTTTTAGAATTGCCTTTGATGCAGCTACAATAAGAAGGTATAACCTATAAGCTTTAGCATTAGTGACTTAGTCTTGAAAGAAAATATGAAGAATCAAGGAGAACGAGAGAAGCCCATAAAGTTTAAACTTAATTGGTTGGGCCCTTATATCATCATAGCATCATATGGATCCAATGTTTATCATCTCTCTACTCTTGAAGGAGAACCATTTCCCAAACCTATCAACAACATGCACCTTCGTAAGTACTACACTTGATTCACACAATATCCCCTCAAAAAGTCAAAAAATACAAAAAACTGAAAAAAGTCAAAAAATTCAAAAAATGGTCACCCTAATGAAAACCTGACAACAAGCGTCTTGGTGACATCAACAAAAAAATCAAAAAAATAGTAAAGAGAAATAATTCATCTAAAAGTGAAAACCACTTTGGTGGTGCTTTGGATAAGTACCATGGTGAAAACTTGGAAAACAAGCACCATGTGTAGTCAGTCTATGCTCCTTTGTCTACTGTCACTCCATCTGGTCTTTCATCCTTCTGCTCATCCATTCGCACATGTCACTTTCTCATAATAAAGCTTCATCATTCCTTCTCATGGCCTAATAACCACCAAAATTTAGCATCCTTTTCCTTCATAATCATCCTTTGCATCCATCGATCCCCTTGTGTATAATAAGTTGGTCCTATACCTAACTTGGGGAAATTGCTTGACTTATGTCTTCACAGAAAATAACACATGGTATCAGCCTTTTAAAACCTCAAAAATCCAAAAAAAAAAAAAACCATCAAAATACCAAAAAATCATAAAACCATCAAAATCCAAAAAAATCATAAAACCTCAAAAATCCAAAAAAAAATGATCAGAAAACCATCAAAATCCAAAAAAATCATAAAACAACACAATTCAAAAACATCAGAAAACATCAAAACTCCCAAAAACAATCAAATTCAGAGTTTGATTTTGAGTCAGTTTGTGTTAGTAGGGTCAAACTACATGGTCTCTATGCATTTGCTACGTAGGAGGCAAGGCTCATCTTAAATGAGCCCTTGAGACATTAGGTCAGTCCTTTTAGCTTTGTCCGAATAAAATCATGACTCAGTCTTTTGTGAAATAAAACAAAGTCAATTCACGTCGAACTACGAGGTCTCTACATGTATAACGTAGGTAAGGCCATCAATTGATGAGTCCCCAAGGCCACCTAGGTTAGTCCTTTAGGGTTTTTCGAGTCGGTTCTTTTTCTCAGTCCGCAAGCAATCATCATTTAAACCAAATCATGAACCAACAGGAAAACCTAACCAACAAAATATTTCATCTTCAATCAGTCAATCATATTATCATCAATCAACTGATCTGGTATTGGAATGGGGCATTATGTCATTTGTCTCATTCAGTCCTATCTCTTGTCTTTTATCAGGATGCATCCTTCCTCAGATTAGACTTTTTCTTAGGTCAATTTGGTCATTCACCTTAAGCAAGATGCGTCTTTTTTGCAGTTAGGTTCTTTATCAACAATGGTCACTTGGTCAACTTTATCAAATGTGTTCCTTACCTTAAACAAGATATGTCTTTCCTCAAATTAGGTATCATCACATCACTTGGTCATATCAATCAATCTTTGTCAAGAAATCAATCAATCTTGTAATCTTGGTCAATTAGTATTTCCTTAATCAGGATGTTTCCTTCCTAAAACTAGGCATAATCATTATTAATCAACCTTTATCAAATCAATCAATCTTATCATCTCGGTTAATCAATATTTCCTTAATCAAGATGTGTCCTTCCTGAAATCAGGCGTAATCAATCAAATCAATTTATTAACCTTTTCCAACTTATCAATCAATCTTTGTCAACCTATCAATCAAATTTAGTCATCTTGGTCAGCTTAATACATCATATCAAACAACCTTATCAGTATCATTGGCAAACACTATCTCTATCAGAAAATACTTTGTTGGTCTGATTTTGTCTTATCTATTTTTGATTGGTTTTGGGTCATGTTGTTACCTCGAGGATTTCCTATTCAGGGATTTAGAGGGATGATGATGGATCATGACCTCTTTTCTTTGCTTGGTGTCTGTGGTTTGTCCTGGCAAAAATATTGGGATAATTGGGTCCTTAGCATGAGCTGGGGCATTCCTTGTCCTTTGGCTTTTCCTTTTTGATTACTTGTCTCTCACAAATGGTCACCTTGCACACCTTGGTCTATGTCATACCATGGTGTTTGCGTTCCATTTGTGACAATTTTGACACCCAATGATGATAAATATACAAGCATGCAAGTTGGTCCCTTGTCATTTCCCATCTAACATTTCCATTTCCTTTTTCCATCATCCTTTTCCGCACTAACTTCCATCTCTTCCACGCTAATATTTCTTTTGTCTGCATCTAGACATAATCCTATGACACAAAAACATCTTGCATAAATAATCATGTTAGATAGCATCATAGAAGGAATTTTCATCATAGATAGCATTATCATATTAGGCCACATATATTTGCATAAAAAAATATAAAAACATAGAGATAATCCATATAGAATTAACATTATATTGCATTATATTATGACAACTCATGACATTGCATTATACATGGCATCATAGTTCATTTCCATCCATCACATTGCATTATGATAGACTTTACATATTGCATCTTATACCCCATTGCATAGCATTACATTTCACATACATCGTACAACACTATGATAGGTTTTACACATCGCATTTTACATCACATTGCATTCCATATATATTACATCACATTAATAATAACACAACATATCGCAATGTACATCACATTTTGCATTCATATTAGACATTCTTAATCACCACATTTTGCATTATCATATAAGCATTCCATTGCATTAACACTAAATTACATCTATATATCACATTACATTCATAATATTAGGTCATCTCTATTGCATTCATCATTCATCCATATTGCATTTATCATCCATGCATTCTCATAAAAGGATAATCATAAAGTATATTAAACCATCACATCATCATATAAAATGCATTAATCAACATCATAATCACAAATGAAAATCCATAACATAGCATAACATCATCATAAACATAAAAACATAATCATATAACAATGCATATCATCAACCGCCGCAAAAAACCGTAACATATATATCACTCAAAAAAATAAGTGTCATGGGTACAATGTCAAGATGTGTTGTACCCAATAAAAATGGAGCTCACGGGCTCGATAATAAAAAATGTAGGTGTCCATATAACATGATAAATAAAAGGGAGGCCCTAGCTTGAGCTTCCCTACTCTCCTATCCCTGGGGCATCCCTATCCTCCCTACGCAGTGAATCTTTGGATTTGTGCTCTATGGAAGGAGGCCTGTCATATGGTGTAGCCTGTCTCACATCTGAAGTCTCACCCTTGGATTTGCTCTATGTATGCCTACTATGTGTCCTACTGTGAGACCTACCCCATGAGCCATTGTCAATCTCTGAAAAGGTGGGCTCCCTCCTCTCTGGTAGTACCACTCTCTCATACAAATATCTATAGTATTGATTGGATCTGCTTGCTCTAGCATACTCCCGTGTGACATCCATGATAGATCCACTGCATGTAGCTATAAAATAAATAATTTTTTGGTATGTCTGTTGTTGGTTAATCACAACTAGGTCTCTCTCCACCTGAAGGGAATCCCTCTCGGCCTTAAGGCAATCTCTCTCCACTATCACAGTCCTTAGCTCTGCCTCTAAGGCCTATACATGTGCCTGTAGGTCGGATATCCTTTGATCTGCACTTCCCTCATCCGCTTGACCCTCCTCTAGCCCCACCTCCTCAATCCCCATGATAATCCTCTTGTGGAGAACTCTCTCTACCTCATCCACCAGCCTCCTTCCTTCCACCTTCCATGTTATCCTATATTCCACCACCCTCTCTGTTTGTCCTCCTCCTCCATATTCCATTGTCCATCCATCCATCCTCCATCCCTCCTCCCTTCCTCCTGTCCATCTCCTTTATCCATCCACCTGTCCCCCCATCCACCATCTCCTCTCCCTCTGCCCCTCCAACCCCTATCCCCTCTCCAACATCTTGGGCCCCTACCTCAGCTCTCTATAGGCACTAGATGATGTGGATTTGTCAACAATACTAGTCTATGTATCAACCACCAAGCATCATACTCTAGTGTCATACCTACATCGGCATCCCCTCCTCTCCACTCTCAGTCTAATGCCTACATGGCATCTATCTCCTTCTTTGTTTTGGTCACAACAATCTAAGGTCCCCATGGATGTACCTCTCGAAGGACCGTGCAAACTCTATTGTACCAACTGGAATACCCTGCCTCTCCCTGAACTATCGCTTGACCCTCTCTATGAGATACATATTGATGATATGTTGGGTCTGTACTATGCACCCAATGAGGTACCTAGGCTATAAGCACCATGGCATGTGATCGTCCTCATCGATCAACAAATCACAAGTCTTGTATAGCCTCTAAATGAAACTGACCAATGTATCCAAACCATGCCTCAAATAACCAATATCCCCCACATGTGTCTGTGTTAGGGCCCCTTGGTACATATATGAGTATGGAGCGCCTGTTGCCAGTTGTCGAACCACTAGAGGTTAGGAAAAAATGCTATATGCTCCCAAGCCCACATTGTTAGTAATGTCACTCCACAGCTTAGACTCTATCCTCCCTGTAGGCAATATCATGCAGCTAGAAATAGAGCATAGCCAATAGACATGTCCCCCTCGATACACTATGCCAAAACAAACCATCAATCCAAGCATCTCTCCCTAGCCTACCGGTAACCCGTGACCCCGGTAGTCGAGAATCATCATGCCTGCTATCAATGTGCAAAAAATGCAATCATATATGTCATATCACTCGGCAAGGGTCTCCCACCTGATCTCATACCTCTGTATCTTGAGCTTAGCATCATCATCACAATCATAGTACTCATACAAGACCTGCAATCCTCGAGTGGGGTCATAGTGTATCCACTCGCCACAAATCAGAAGCTTTAATATCATGTACAAATCCTCCAGGGTGACTATTGCCTCCCCCATTAGTAAGTGGAAGCTACTTGTCTTAGAGTGCCATCGCTCTGCCAATGGTGTAAGCATGCCCCTATTTTCCCTGATAACGGACATATGGGTAACATAAAACAAACCTAGGTCCAGCAATGCCTGCCTCTCCTCGTTGCCCAATTGGTCCTGCAGTTGGAAAACATCTGGTCTTGACTCCCACATATAAATAGGAGGTAGACACTCCTGAAATCATCAAGTAAACCATTGTGTCAATCCTAGACCTTCAGTTGACTTATTAAACCTAAGTTGACCAAGTCAAAATTTCATAATCTAGGGAAAAAATTTAACCAAGCAATTGCGTTGCAATTTTTCCAAATGCATCACATATATTTTTAACCGGCTTGCAACTACGATTGCATTGCTTTCCTAACACATGGGTCATTCTATACCCCACTTGCGTCATAGCCCATCACTTGCATCACTCTTGTCCACATATGCGGCTTAGAAGGTCACTTGCATCGCATCATTTTAGGTGTCATGATGTGAGCGGCCCTGCTCTAACCCTAGATCAATCGTGTCACGACAAGATGATTGCACCGAACCGCTTATCACCTGCATTGAGTGTGCACACAATTGCATCAAAAAATTTCGTGACGCAATTGTCTTCTAAAATTTTTCCCTATCTAAATGCACGAAAAATGAAAAACTTAAAAGTTGGGTTTGTAGTACATACCAAGGCAAGCACTCCCTTAGGTCGGTGTTATCTCTGGATGTGGTATGTGCGGTGGGAGTCCTCTGAAATAGGTGACATCTTTGCTGGAAAATCACTCAGAGCTCCAAGTTTGCTAAAAATAGAAATACACAAATGACCTTTAAACTCACTCAAATTTCCTTTTATAGGTTCAAAATTAGGGTTTGCACTTGCCTTGCCTATTGGAGGACCCTTTTGATGACTTCAAACCCAAATTTGACCCCCTTTATCGACCTTGAAACTCAATTTTGTCTTCACCATTGGATTCCTGGCTATCAACTTGTCTTATTGAGACAATTTTCTAAAAAAATTGAATTTTTTTGAAATTTTCTTGAGGGGGCATACCTGTACCCTAACCTCATTGGGGCATCCTTTGACACAACATGATGAACCACATTATGTCAAAGAGGGGGAAAATGTAGACACTAAAAAAATTCCTAAGTCTACGAGCTTCATTTTTCTTGGTCATCGTCCTCCAATAATTAAATAATTTTAATTATTTGATTATTCTAGATCATATTCCTCTATTAATTAAATAATTTTTGATTATTTAATTAATTCACTTCCTAACTTTATTCTATCTTGATCAATTAAATAAACTAATTGCGTCGCTAATATTCCCCTTTCTTCAATAATTAAATGAATTATTATTTATTTAATTATTTGATTGTCATCTTTCATATATGGTTAAATAATTATTATTTAATTATTTAACTATTCACTCCCTTTCTTAATTCTTCTATCATTAAATAATTTTCAAAATTATTTAATCATCCTCCATGTGTCTCTTGTATTAAATAATTACATCAATTTAATTATTTAATGCCTCTTTTCACATTTCCTCTCATTTAATTAAAATAATTATGCAAATTATTTTAATGGAATTTCTACTTGTCCTTTTTCTCAAATAAATAACTTGAATGAATTTTTTATCCTCCACTTGGCCAAATATTCCTTTCTCATGAATTAATTATTTTTCAATTTTTAATTCATCAATTTTCCTCCCACCTTCTCATTAATATCTGCCATAGCCATCGGCGTCATAGCCATCCTTGGCCCACCACTTTTTGGTGCACCAATCCTCCACTGTTGATCTTGGCATCTTTCTAGAAGCTCGATCTTGACCATTCATTTCATAACCTCCCTCTCATGAATCCTCGTCCTTCGATCTTGGAATCTTTCTAGAAGATTAATGACATCCATTCGTTCAAATGACCGTCTATAAAAAGAAGCCATTCTCCTCCATTTTTGCTTTAACAACCATTTTATCTCCAACTTTCTACTTACTATTTATAGGTTATTGCACAACTTCTACTTCAAATCTGAGGGCAAAGTTTGCAAAAGGAGAAATAGGAGAGAGAAGAGAAGTGAAGCAACTTCAATGGGGAGTGTTTTATTTGAATGTTTTTAGTGTATTCTCCATTTATGATCGTATTCTCTCATTTAGATTGGGGTTTAGCTTAGATTTGTGTTGTGGCTATCACTTAGTCTTTGCTAACCTGGGTCTTACACATAGGTTTGATATTATAATAAACCAAAGCCAACAACACCAAGGTAATTGATCTATGTGCATTTTTTCAAAAATCATGTTGGATTATAGAAGGTATACAAGATGCGAACATAACAAAGGTGTGGTGGATTCCATCTTTGAGGATTTACAAGAAATTTTTTCAAATTCACCATTGACAATTAGGAAAGTAAGTATTAGAGAAAACCTTTATCTCTGCCAAAGAGCATAAATTATTTTCCAACCTCTCAAGCACTTGCATTACATGGTAATATCGTCCCTTTAATAATAAATTTTATTAACATCATGGAACATCAACAACTAGTACCATGGGGAGTAATTGTAGGACTATTCGTTCTTGGGAATTAGTTACATAATTTACCAAAAGGTTCCAAATTTTTTTTTCTAAGTTCAGAGGTGATGGAAAGATTTCAATGAATGAAAATATTAATGCCTTATTTTCTACATGTGGAGTATTGGGTGTTCAACATGAAGATGTGGTTGTCACATTGTTTGTGGAATCACTTACAGAGGTTGTTTTAATGTGGTTTTATCATCTACCTAATGGTTCTATCAATTCATGAGACTCAATGAGAAGTAAGTTTGAAGATAGATTCAAAACTATTGAAGATGAACATTCTTTATTAGCTCAATTGACACAATCGAAGAAAAAAATCATGAACCTATGCGGTAATTGATAGTAAAGTCTAATAAGTTGGTGAACAAAATTGATACTACAAAAAGACCCACTCCTAAAAATCAAAAGTGCTTCTTTATCAAATCCCAACCTCTGAATATTAGATTCCATTTAAGGAGAGCAAGTGTTGATTTGGCTACAACACAAAGTTTGGAAATTGAATTATAATATGACCTTATCACTACCGAGAAATGGAAAAAGGAACTCCAGAAAAGTAAGTTGCAAGCCTCTGCTTCTTTTGATCCTATGATACAAAGATTAAAAAATGATATCATCTCCTTAAAGACTCAAATGCCAAGGAATTCACAAAAACCCTACCAAGATGTATATAGAAAGTGATATATGCAACCAAACAACAAAATATTACCTTTACCTCCTTCCCAATAAGGAATTTCCATAGAGGCACCACTTGGTGGGAGTAAAGGTGATATGTGCAATTTCCATCTTACCACAAATCATGATGAAGCCAATTTTCTAGAAATGAATAGATTCACATAAATGACTATTATGAAGGAAGTTATTGAGGAAATTATTAATGAAGAGGACATTTTTTTATCATTATGGCAACTCTATTGTCAGCTTCTTTGAATATGAATTAGATTCTAAAAGAGGAGGTGGCATTTACACTATGTTGGGTGACTCATCTTATGTTGTTCTTACTCATGTTCAACAAAATTTGAACCATAAAGGTACTCAAAATACCCCTAAGCTCTTGTTGAATAAATCTAACTCCATGCCTAATCTAATAAATTTTCATCTCTTGTAGCCCAAAAGTCCTTAAATGTTGTCCACAAACTTTTTGACATGTCATCTTTGGAGAAATCTGATATCCTTTCGACATAGTAGATTTTTGTAAAAGCTCAAAAATACATATTTTTCCTATAAAATACTTGAGGCTCAATCCTAAAGAGATAGATTGCCTGGTATGATATGTTAAATCTAAAAATTTGGATGTCAACTTGGAAAATAAGGCCTAAATGGTTAATGCCAAAGAATATTATTCTGATCTATAATCTTTTAGGACTAAAAATTTCACTCCCACTAGTTCAGAAGAAAAACCTAACCCTTTTTATGTATACCTCTACACTAATGGGTATAGGTTAAGTAATTGTATCATAGACTTAGGGGCCTCAAATAATGTGATGCTTACTAAGGTCTCTCAATCCTTAGGGTTATCCTTGACAAAAAAATTGTAAAATGTTACTCCATTGAGTCTCAACAAGTGTCATTAGTTGGGTAGATCAAAGCTGCCCAAGTTTCTCTAGCAAAACATCCAAATAAAAGGATCAAAGAAACCATCTTGGTAGCAAACATCCTTGCCAACTATGGGATTCTATTAAGTCCAAGTTTTTTCAAAGAATTTGGTGGAGAGATACAACTAGATTTGTCTCGTGCATTGATTCCTTTGGGAAATAAAAAGGTACGCCTATACCCAAAACCTAAATCCAAGTGTATAGTTCTAAAGTAAGAAGATACTAGGTCTCAAATTTTGTTTGAATAATCAAAATTCAAGAACTAGATGCTTCTTTCAAAATAAAAAGGGACATAAGGGTGGGTGCATGAAGTTGGGTACCAATTTTCTAGCCACTTATGAATTTTTTTTTAAAAATGCGATTGCATTATAACGTGCACGCATTATTTCGCATTAAAAAAAAAGAAAAAAGTGAAATCATTTTCCTTGGAATACCAACCCAAAGGCTTGGAGGGCATTCCCAACAAGGCCGAGAGTTTTTGCAATTCTAAATTTAGCTCACCATCAAGATTGCATCTAGTTCAATCACAAAATCGAAAACAGATAATGTTAGGTTCTCTCTTAGCTAGACAATGTTGCCTTTCATCCATAATGTTTGTATGTCTATTTTGCCAAAAAGTAGTGTTTAGTGTTTTTTGTTATAACATCCGCTCATCAAAATTTCAAATAAATTACATTTTTAGAAACTAGACTCCATTCTACAAATTTAAAAGAAATCAATTATTTTCAAAAATTGTAGAGAGCACGGCCAAAATTTTAGAAGTGCCCACTTAGAAAATTAGTAAAAAATCAAATATTCATTAAAAATTATCAGAAAAATTGTGCACCAACTAGATGCTATTAGCTAACTTCTACTATAATTTTAAAAATACTACAAAAGTTCACCATGCTCAGTCAGACAAGAGTTGCTATGTTATGTTTTTGACAAAAATAAACCAATTTTTGTATCCCTATTTTGAACCCCTTAATCTCAACCATTTTCAAAATAAATTAGTAGTTTAGAAAGTAGACTCAAAGAACTTCGATCCTTGTTTTTGTTCCATCTCAAAATTTTGAGTGTAACTATCCTCAATTTCACGTCCAAGGTCAACATTTCCTGATTTCTAAAAAAAGTGGCCACTTAAGCCCCCTTTTTGGGAACCATCTTGGTGCACTTACCCATAAATTTATTGAGTCTATATATTTCTTTAGAACTGTGGAAATTAGAATTTGATGTAAGTAGTTTAAATTTAGGGTTTGGTGCAAGAGTGATTCTGATTTCTCTAGTCGGAGAGAAATTTATTTTCTCACATAAGCTAGAATTTAAAAAAATCAATAATACATCAAAATATGAAGCTTTATTTTTTGATTTATTGGTAGCTAAGGAGTAAGTTAATAAGAGCTCTTGGGGATAGAGTTAATTATTAAATAGGTGCACAAGGTTTTCATTGTTAAAAATTAAAGGTTGAAACACTATAGAAACAATGTGATAACAAGCATTTTGATGCTTTCTCCATTGAGGCAATACCTACAAAACAAAACTATATAGTAGATTAATTACCAATATTGGCATCTTTGTTGTTGCCTCATCCATAATTTAAAGAAGATTCATATCGGATCAAAATGATATATAGACCTAGTATGCCAAACAACGTAGAGTATTGTCAAGTTTTTAAAAACAAAAAGAAGATTCAAGCCTTCCTATAAAATGAGATTTTTTCCAACTCTTATTTTGAAGGGAGTATAGTCAAATGTAAGTATTTTTTCCCTAATGATATACATGACATAGAAGATGGGTTTATCGAATTAAAAGGTAATGGAATCCCAAGAGGTATGGTTTCTCTTGAATATTTATTTGATAAGCATGATAGGGATATTAAAAATAAAATTGGCAAAGCTATCAATAGTTCAGGAGAATATGAGGCAGTTAATATTGGGGAGCCTAACCACCCAAAACCGATATATATTGGCCAATGTTGTACACCAAAAGAAAAAGAAAAAGTTGATCACCCTACTAATCAAATATAGAGAGGTTTTCATTTGGTGTTGTGATGATTTGAAGAACTTTATGAATGGGGGACTCCAACATCATATTCCTCTCAAACCAATGAACATACAACACAAAAATAGCTAATGCAATTTTTAGGGAGGTAGATAAGATATTAAAAGAAAGAATTATTTACCTCATATATCATTCAACCGGGGTCACCAACATAGTTCTAGTTTTTAAGAAAAATGGTGAAATTAGAATTTGTGTTGACTTTAGAAATCTAAATCAATCATCCCTGAAGGATAAATATCCACTACCCATGATGGATTATGTGTTATAGAATATAGATGGGTTAGAAATGATGTCCATTCTAGAAAAAATGTCAAGATACAATCCGATAAGTGTAGCAAAAGAAGATCAAATTAAGAAACTTTTATTACTCCATGGGGAACTTTCACATATAATCATATGCTTTTTGGTTTGATCAATGCAGATGCAACCTTTCAAAGGGCCATCAATCTTTCCTTTGGTGATCTTAATAATAAAATCATTATTATCTATCTTAATGATCTAACTATATTTTCAAAGAAAAGAGAAAACCATTTCAGTGACCTAAAAAATGTCTTACAAAGGTACAAAGAACACATTATATCTCTAAACCCAAAGAAATCGATCTTGGGAGTTACTAAAGGAAAATCATCAATCATATTGTTTCAAAAGAAGGAATGAGAATTGACCTTGAAAGATTCAAGTCCATTCAACATTTAATCTTATTTTCAAATAGGACTAGAGTGAAATTTTTCTTTATACAAGTTAATTTCTTAAGGAAATTCATGCCTTTTTTTTTCAAATTACAAAAAAAAATTGTGGAAATGATGAAAGAAAGACAAGGTTTCAAATGGAATGAATCGGGTAAGAAGGTCTTCAAATATATTCAAGAAGCAATTGCACACACCCCTATACTAGTTTACCACAACTTTGAGAAAGGTTTTATCATTTGTAGCTATGCATCTGAGCATACCATGCCTTCCATTCTATTACAAACCAATGAGAAGAAATTACAAGAACCCATTGATTTTATGAGTACTCCTCTGAAGAAACATGAATTAAAATATTCCCAGTTTTAAAACCACGCCTTTGATGTAGTGAAAGTAGTTAAACAATTCAAGGTCTACATTTTTCTCTCACACTCTATTGTATATGTGCTTGATCATATGGTGAAAAGTATACTCACACAACAAGAAATTGGTTGCAACAAAAGGGGAGCTTGGGTGGAAAAGGTGCAAGAATATTATCTAGAGATAAAACCCACTAAATTGGTTAGAAGCCAAGGGCTATACAAACTAATAGTATAAAATAAGCTAGAGATATAAAGTGATATACCTATGGTATTATTAGTCAACCTTTAGGATGGATGGTTTTTAAACATCGCTTACTATCTTACTTATGTATAATTCCTTGCTCATTTATCCCCAAAAGAAAGAAGAAACCTTAAACTCAAAGTAGAAAAATATATAATTTGGGGGAATACATTATTTAAGAGGGCATTGGATTGAAATTTTATGAGGTTTGTTTATAAGGATTAAAAAAAGAAGTTACTGGAGTTATTTCATTAATAAGCTTGTGGTGGACACTTTTCCTCATTGATAAATGATTTCAAAATACTAAGAAATTGTATTAATAGACAAGCTTTTTTAAATATGCATATCATTGGGTGGCCAAATGTGAAAAATATAATTAGTTTTTTGGTAGACCTCAAGTAGCAGCTCTTCGCTTAAGGCCTATGGTAATTGAAGAGTCATTTCAACAGCAGGGTTTGGGTTTCATCAGACCTATCAACCCACATTCAAGTGTGGGTTATACTCACATACTTATTGCAATTGATTACTTCACTAAGTGGGTGGAAGTTATACGATAAAGTGTACAACCTCAGAGGTAATCTATGACTTCATTCAAGAGAATATCCTAGTCCAATTTGGTGTTCCACAAAATTTAATAACAAATAATGCAA
This sequence comes from Sequoia sempervirens, assembly GCA_007258455.2. Taxonomy (NCBI): domain Eukaryota; kingdom Viridiplantae; phylum Streptophyta; class Pinopsida; order Cupressales; family Cupressaceae; genus Sequoia; species Sequoia sempervirens. Next base: position 6,126 of record VDFB02320048.1, on the reverse strand, counting down.
CTAATTTTCATCATCAAAGATAGCTTTATTTTATTATGAACATGAGGTTATATTAGCTCATTCCTCTTATTATTACCCCCAAGGAAATGGGCAAGCCAACTCAAGCAACAAGAATTTGGTCACTATCATGAAAAAGTTGGAGGATGAAAATAAAAATAACTCTCAAAATAAATTACATGAAGCATTGTGGGTAGAAAAAAATACATCAAAGAGAGCAATAGGGATATCTCCTTTCAAGATGGTATATGGGATAAGTAGTGCTTTTCCTTTACCTTTGGAATTATCAACCATTAATTTACAAACTAGTATAGAATATTAGGATTTCCAATGCTCCTTAGAGAAGAGAATTATATATCTCCATAAAATTGAAGAAAAAAGAGAGGACATGGAAGACAAGCTTACTTTTCGTCAAGCCAAAGTTAAGAATATTTTTGATAAAAGAGCTAGACCAAATAATTTCACGACTGAAGACTTGCTACTATTGTGGGATAAGAGGAGATAACCTAAAGGTTTGCATAGGAAGTTTGATTCTTTATGGAAAGGTCCTTTCAAAATTAGTCAAGTATGTGGTAAGAATGCTTTCATGTTGTCCTACCCTAATGGCATAGCCTTGCCCCTCCCTTACAATGGGAAAGACCTGAAGCTTTATCAAATGTGAAAGTGAGTATGTTCCTCCTTTGTAAATATTAAGTTAAGTGTTCTTGGTTTTGGTATTCTTTGGTTTTCTTCATTCTTTTGAGTTCTTGGTTCGTCATGTGTGTTTTTATTATAATTCAAAAGTAGTGACTCTATTTCCCAAAGGAAAGGCATATAAAATCTTATGTTTTGGTTTCTCCAACATCCTTATTAGTTTTTATCCCCAGTCAAAGCCAATTGTTACCTTAGTTTACATTAATCCCTTTTTAATCCATGTTAAATTTTAGATAAGTTCATCATCAACCATCGAATTTTTAAGTCTCTTAGAACCATGTTGGGTTTTGACAAATTTTCACTAACCATGTGTTATCCCAATAAATTGTCAAAAGGTCTATTTTCTTTATGATAAGTTATTTTTCACTTAGGTCATACTCGCATCACCAGGTTTCAAAAATGTTCTCAAAACCTTGTTAGGCTCCAACAAGATTATTCTAACCATGCATTAGCCAGATGCCACCATTTTATATTCCATTATATCCTTGGTTTGTGACTCTTAAATCAAGTCTCACTAATATTATCAATTTTCAAAGAGGTTCACAGAACTTTCTCAGAACCTGATAAGGTTTTCATAACCAAGTTTGGATCTAACACATTTTGATACTTTGGTTTCATCATGAGTTCTCATAAAATTTTGAAAAGAAAACCAAAGAAAATTAAGAATCGTTTCAAAACTTCCTAGAGATTTTAAAACCTTTGTCAGAACCTAACAAGGTTTCCACAACCTCGAGAAAAGCTACTGAGACTCCTTTTAGAAGAAATTCTAAGTTCTCATTTGAAGCTCTCTATGAAGAGTCATCTTATAGAATTTGTTTGGAAGAGGCAATAGGTTTTTAAACCTTTGTCAAAACCCCACAAGGTTCTCAAACCCTTCAAATTTTCTGACATAACTTTATAATCATTCCTTTTCAAAATTTCAAAAGTGTCAAAAGTGAATCTTGAATGAGAAATCTCACATGCACCAAATTTAAGGCACATCATTAACGCTACTCCCTCAAATTTAATGCTATTGGTTATAAATAAATTCAAGGCATTATTAAGAGCCATTTAAATAAGCAATTGATAGAGAATTTTTGAAGATCAAGGAAGAAGAGAATAGAAAGCTCACATCATTGAATTTTGTCATAGTGATTGCTACAAAGAAAATTAAAGGTATTTATTATCTTTCTTTCACAATTCTTGGTGTATTAGGAATTGAATTGAGGTAACATACGAGACATAGATATAGAGATTTGGCAAGCAATTTTAAGCTTCAATGTAACTAGGTAATTACTTCTCAAAATTTCGCATCCCTCAAAATGAAATTCAAATAACCAAGCTACAAGGATTTATTGGGTTTTTCCAACACCATCTCATAAATTAGTGACATGAGGTTGGGGCATGTGAATTTGCAAGATTTTTTGGGAGAGGATTGGAAGAGAAAACAAATCTCTCATTGCACAAAGACTAGTTGAGAATAGATTTCTACAAGTGGTTGCATTCCCCATGTCAGTACAATGTGCAAACTTGGTTCTAGAATGCATGAACCATTATCATCCACAGACCTATAAAGTAAGATCTAGTTAGGACATTTTCTGGTAGGTGTTCTTGATGATTCCATCCAAATCTATGACTATTACACTTAGTTGTATTTGGAAAGAAGTTATAAGAGTTTTAAAAGGAAAAATGATGCCTTTAGCATGAGAGTGATGAGGGAGATTCAAGAGGACATGGGATTGAGGATAACCCCTAAAACCACTCAATCGATCAATAACTATGGCAATTATTTCATCCAATTTCAAAGGTTTACCTAAATAAGAGTTGGGGGATTTGATGGATTTCCCTACAAACTGCCAAAATATTTTGATGACAAGTTTTTCCTTATTGAGATATATAGATAGGTGGTTGAACTGAACAAGATATTTCATGAAAGGAAGAAGGTAGGAATTTATTCTCCCATTGTTTTATCATATTATCAATGCGAATCCATGTCTAATTCTTTGAATATTGAATATGATTTAGTTAAATTCACCATGTAATTTTATGAAAGAAGATCTCCATTTGATGGCCAAAACATATTCAAGAATAATCTACAAATAGGTCCAGGTTTTAATCACATTCTAAATTTGGAATATTATTGGGAAGATTGTGTAGATGAATATGAATTAAGGAGAAGAGGATGGATGATATTTTCACTAAGAAAGTGTTGTCAATCAGGATTGCACCCTATCCAAGTTAAACTTAACTATCTTGTTGAAACATGGAAACACTCTCAGGTTGTGGGTGACCTATGGCGAGAATGAATCTCCAAAGCGGGTTGGTTCCCCTAGAAGATCACCTAATCTAAATGAATTTTCTGAGAAAAGGATTTAGAGAGATAACTGAAAATGAAATTTTAAACTCATAATGGGTGATACACCATAACTTCACTTATTTCGATGAATTTACTCACAATCAATTTCTCAAAACTTTAATTTTCACAATCCCAACCAAAACATACAACTCAACAATAATTTGTATGAAGGATCAAAAGTTGAACACAACACACAACCTGAATTATATGAAATTCTTGCACAAAGATTCATAATAACAAGACATAGAAAGGATTCAATATCTCAAATCACAAAGAACATCAAATAGTCACTGCAAATATGAAACAAGATGTGAGATAGGAAAGCTCTGCTATTTTATTAAAACTGAAGGAGTATGCAAGATCAAAATCTAAGTACAAAATGCTTACAAAACTCTCTGCGAAATGAACAAGAGAGGAAGAAGCAATAATTCGAACTGAGAAAAACATAAATTTGTCTCCCACTTATACATCCAAAGTGTCTCCAATAGTGAGAATAGAAAAATCTGACTCAACTACATCCCAAAATAGCAACCTCGAAGCCATTTTCGAGCTCCAAAGAAAAGCCTCATAATCAATGCCCAAAATTGATCCAAATTGACTGAAAAACATGGTAAGATTCCCTCCAAAGCATGCTGACCCCAAAAGACTCAAAAAATCAGGCTTGAACTAACTGAAAACTTAAATAGAAACTTTAGTTTACTTAGTTTTTTCCCTTTTCACCCAAGTAGACTCAAATTCTGAAAAGAAAGCTTCTATCGACACTAACTACATTTTAAAATAACAAACATTAAGGAAATTTATAGCAACATTTCCTTAACAATGTTTTACATCATTTGTAGTTTTAACTTTACAAAATAGAAAGCTCAACCTTAGTCTTAATTTTTACAACTTGGCTTTCATCATCCTGATTTTTGCAATAATACAAGGAAAAATAAAGTTTTGATACTTTGCAAAAAATCAAGGTAACACACTAAGGCTTACATGACATTTGATTTTTCTATAAAAAATCATAAAAATGATATAAGGTGCATATCTTATGATTTTCTCCAAAATTACAAAAGGTACTAAGGTATGTCAAATGTTTTTTATTTTAGCAAAAAATGCAAAAAAGGGAAATCAAGGAAAGACTTAGGCATTTGAAATCATAAAATATTAGAGGCATCGACCATTTGATTTTTCTCCAAAAATCATAAAAAAAAAACACCTAAGGCATGATGGAGGTATTAGTGAAGGCTTTTGATTTTAAAATCAATGTGATAAAACACTTGAACTTGAATTAGGTCAAAAACCCTAAGACAAAACTAGTCGACCTCCTCATTATTCGCCATCATTTGCAACCTTCAACTTTTTGGAAAAATGGCTCTACCAGGCCGCCATGAGGCTAGGGTTTTGAAGCTCGAATCTTCACCATTCTTGTTGTTCTTGAGAATTTTCTTGAAGATTTCCACAAGATGATGCAGGGTAAGTTGTTTTTGTCACAAATCCAAACATTATCCTCCACTTTGAAGCATTCCTTTGGGCTTACAGCCGTGACTATCATTGTATTTTCTGATGTATTCTCTTTTTTGTTTGTTTCTTGTTGATATCCTCTCCATTTTGAGTGCATTTTTTACTGCCATTAGAGAGCTTGATTTGAAATCTTTGGAGAAAAACTATGGAAGAAGCCCACAGACCTACATGTATTTTCTCTCAGCAAGCAAAAGAGGGTAAGATTTTCTCCATCGAATCTTGCATTTCTTTCTCTATTTTCTAAAAAAAATGCTCTATTCAAGCTTATTTGAGTGCACAATAATGCAAATACTTATGTTTTTTGTACAAAAATATTTATGGGTTTCATCTATTTTTGCAAAATGTAACACGTTTGCACCCTTGACTCATTATTTTCACCATTTAATGAGGGATTTTTGTGTTTCAGTGGCCGCAAGCTTCATGGAATTCTGGGTATTTTCTTTTTTGAATAAGCTTAAAGGCTTCTTCAACTTTTTGTATGGAAAAAGAGAAAGAATGTTGTTCCTTTATTCTTTTCAACAAAATGTAAGAAAATATTCCTCCATTGGAGGTCGTGGCCTCTCAACCTTTTGGGTGTTTGTTTTCATGTCTTGTGGCTTCTCCAAGTTTCAAAAGAAGGGTTTGAAACCCTAGGTAGAGGCCTCTTTCTTCTTGATAAAAAAGAATGGGAAATCCTGGCTCAGCCTCACCATAAAAACGGAGACCCATTATATTTAAAACCCTAGCTTCATGAGGCTCGATTTGTTGCTTTCCAGAAATGCATTTTTGTTTCCTATTGTGAATGTAATGAAAAGAGGAAAGAATGTTCATTGTTTGGAAGGCATGAAAAGAACTTCTTCTATGAAGGCCGCAGCCTCTCAACATTCTTATTTTTTCACTTTCTGTACATTAAATCTAAATAGAAGATGTATTTTCTACAAAGTAGTGACTTCTATTCCTCTATGAAAGAATCAAAAAAGAAACTTCACCATTTTGGGTCTGCATTTTGGAGTACATTTTGAGTTTCTTTCCACTTGCATATCTCCTCCAAAAGTTTACATAGCTGCTCCTACACTTTTCTTTTCATTCTAAGCAAAAGAAAACGAAGATTCTTTTCTTTTCACTCACACACAGATGCATTACATGGGTCATAGTGGATTTAGTGTAAATACTCCATTCTCTATGTTGTACATTATTTCAAAATGTTTGCATTTAGAAAAGCATGATGCACCTACAGGTATAATGAAATCTTCCCCACTATTGGTTTAAGTTAACTTTTTCATTCTGAAAATGTACCAAAACAATACTACCTTTCACCATCTTGCTTCTTCAAAAACTTCAAATACTCAATTGCAAACCCTTTTTATGAGTGCTCTCTTTCAAGGTTAAACCATATCAAGGTAATGAAACAATGGATCATAAATAACATGCCTTTATGATGTTTTCCATGCATTGCACCAGTTATTGCCTCATTCAACCTTGCATACCCCAGATTTAATGATGATTCTTTCCATCTTCCATGATAGCATTCCATGAACAAAATATTCCTTGTTGCCCCCCATACATGTGAGCACTATTTGTGTCTTTTCCTTCATGATGTGCACCTCAAACAA
>VDFB02320046.1:0-92717 GCA_007258455.2 Sequoia sempervirens | reverse complement strand
GACATGACTTGACCTTGTTACACTGACAAAGGACTAAATCATGATTTGATCATTTATTCAAAAAAAACCAAAAGGATGGAGGTTATGTCTCAGGGGCCCATCGAATGAGGGCCTTACCTATGTAGAAAATGCATAGAGACAACATAGTTTGACCAACTAACACAGACTGACTCTGACTTTGACTTCAACTTTTTTTTTGGAATTTTTGATGTTTTCTGATGTTTTTGGATTTTGATGTTTTATGAGGCTAACACCATGCATAGGATCCCATGAAGATGTAAGTCAAGAAATTTCCCCCATATAGATATAGGAACAACTTATTATGCACGAGGAGATCGATGGATGCAAAGGATGGTCATGAAAGCAAAGGAAACTAAATGTTGGTGGTTCTTAGGCCATGGAAAGGATGACAAAGCTTTATTATGGACGGATGATATGTGTGAATGGATGAGTGGGGGATGGAAGATCGGGTAGAGTGATAGGCAGGAGGGCATAGATTGTTGATTTACACATATGGTGCGCGCTATTTGTGAGTTTTCACCATGGTACTTATCCAAAGTGCCACCAGAGTGGTTTCCACTTTGGATGAATTATTTCTCTTATATTTTTCGTCTTTTTTTTATTTTTATTTTATTTTTTAATTTTTTTAATTTTTTTTATTTTTATTTTTTTAATTTTTTAATTTTTTTAATGGATATTCTAAAATTAGGTGTAATATTTGTAGAGTGCATGTTTTATGGGCTCCTGCCAACAATTCCTTTAGGAGGTATGAAAGGGATTGATTGATAAGTGTTAAAGTCCATATGTTGTTGTGGAGTGATATAAGGGCCAACAATTAGGTTCAAGCTTTTAGAGCTTTCTTTATCTATCTAATTCTTAGGATTCTCTTTCAAGACTAAATCACCAATGTCAAAGCTTCTATATCATACCTTCTTATTTTAGTTGTGTCGAAGATGGTTCTGATATGCTTGCAAATGTGTCAAAGCATTCTATCTCTTTTCATCCAATAACTCTAGCTCATGTAGACGGGATACATGGTATTCTTCTTGATCAATCAATTTTTGCATAGATACCCTTAGAGATGGTAACTCAACCTCAATAGGAAGTATGGCCTCAGATCCAAAGACAAGGGAATATGGAGTGGCTCTAGTAGTGTTGTACCCAAAACAAAAAATTTGCTTCATTAAGGCATTTTGAAAATAGTCTAAATCCTGTAAAATTGTCATCAAAAGTTAGTTTTAGGTCAAATAAAGCATGGGATTTTTGCGGGTTTAATGTTTAGAAGATACTAGCAAAATTTGAAAATTTTGAAAATTAGGGTTTTTGGGCCCCTATTTTTAGGAAAAACCCTAAAAAATAAGATCTTGCCAGAATTGGCTGAAAATAATTTTGATTGGCTTATTTCACTTCATGATCAAATTGGTGAAGTTAGAATAAAAAAAAGTCAGTTTAGCTCTAGTGGGTTGTTTTAACTTTTTCAAGAGAAAAGTTAGGACCTTTGAGGTCATCAATGGCAGTTTTCCAATACCAAGTGTCAAAATCTAAGCGTCAAACTCATCATGGAAGATTCCATGGTGAAAGATGCTAAAAAAGGTGCTTCACGGCGAAGGGGATTTTCAAATGGTGAAAAATGTAAAAAATATTATGTCTGGAAACACTTCACCTTTGTACGAGGGAGGTACTTGTGCAATCAACATGCAAGTCAACTTTGTAGTGTCCGTACATGTAAAAATTGTGAAATGCAGTCACGCACTCGCGTCAGCGTAGTAATGCTTCCATGGAGTCCAGCTTCGGTAAGTGACACAATGTTTGTGAAAGCAGCATGGAAAGGTGAAAATCATCAAAAATCATCAAGTCTAGAGAGCGGTTACTGCACCCATAGCGAGAACCCTTGGTGAGGCACGAATGCAATTGTTGATGATTCAAAAATACATTGATCTTCTTGATTTCTATCAAGTCCCAGGTGGATCATCAAGAATCATGAATTTACAAAACATTGGAAAATATGGCCCGAAGGAAGAAGATGCAAAAAGAGGCAATGAACATGTCAAAGATATGATCCCACATTACAAGGGGAAGTACCCATAGCCTAGGGGCACCCAAAATCCCATCAAATGGAAATTTTTGTAGTAATCATTTTAGGATAATCTCTTTAGATTCATCCTAGCTTCACAATGAATCCATTTTCTAGTCCATAAGACATACTGAACGACCGTAGCTGTTGATCTGGTGAGCACGTAAAATGGAGGATATAATGAATGTCAAAATGCAGCTCTACAGGCCAAAGGCACCTAGCTTTTTGGTCTATCAAATGAAGTTTTCAGCAGCTATCTTCAAGAGATCTATGTTGAATATTTATAGCTACACGATGAATCCAACTGTTCGCTCTCAGAACCTATCAAATGCTCGTGGATGACGAATCAACGTAAAACACCAAAGATGAAAAGTAAGTGAAAATTTGGCTGTGTAGAAAAATTCACCTTCCTTGAGAAAGGAGCCCAAATTTTTTGGGGGCATGGATGCGATTTTCTGGCCTTGTGACTCCCCGTCTTTTCCAATTTGTTCCGTCATGGCGTGAGACCATTAGTGTGAACATGAGCAATCTAAGCTCTTGACGGCAAAGGTCAAATTGGAGCATTCGGCTGGAGTTACAAGGAGGTTAAAATAGTCCGAAAAGGTGAAATTGGCTACTGGCAGTCGAGGAACCCTTGAATTTAAGCACTTTAAACATTCATAACTTGCACATACAGTCATCCTTTGCAGAATTCTTTCAACTTCGTGATGGACTCAGTTTCTAGTCGACGGGAATCGTTAGTCACCGACAGTTGCAGATTGAAGCATGGAGAGTCAAAATCCAAAAAATGGCTAAGTCTGGTGAAATATGCAACCTTTTGGAAAAAGGCGCCCTAGAAGTCAAGGCACCAGATGAAGTTTTTAGCTTTTCCAGCTCCTAGCAACATCTCATCAAACTTGATCTGACTACATCATGAATCTGTTAGCTCAGCTTCAGGATCAACCAAGCATCCAAAATTCAGGGTCGAATAGAGGATTCAGTGACATTTGCAAAGGCTAAAAGTTGCAAATTTAAAAAAAAATCTAAGTCTGGGAATAATGGCGCCTAAAGTCAAACTTTGACTTTTGAAACTGAAGTCCATTAGTCGCCCTATAATGGAGGGATTTTTTAGCTGAATTAAAATAATAATAAAACTTCAGTTTCACTTCCAAATCAAACTACAAAATACTCCATTATTTTTGCATGTGGTGTGTTTCCTCTTTGCATGTTGAGTGGTGCCTATTTCAAGGTACAATCTCCATTTTTGTTAACTGAATGAGGTCCAATGAGAAAGTTGCATCCAAAATTTAGGGTTTTAACTTGTGACGCCTTAACTCGTAAAAATTCTTTAAATATGCACCTGGGCATCCATTTCCTTCATCACAAGTTGAAGGAAAAAACATTTTTCCTCCTACAAGCAAGATTTGGAGGTGCAATAGGAAGAATTTTTCATTGTTCTTCACAGTTACAGGTCCATATTACTCAGCAGGATAATTTTCTATATTTCATCTTTCAACACATACATGTCAAACTTCATTCAAGGATAGGTGTCATTTTTACAGAGTAAGAATATAATTTCTATCTTCTCCCCCTCACATTTCTTCTATCATTTTCCTAGGTTTTCTCTCGCATGTCTAAGTAAATGGCATTTTTTCATAGTTATGATCATATGGGTTCGTTGAACACTACATTCTCTACAAAACCCATGTGCTAGAATTTTTTCAGCAGGAAAAATTGCCCTGTAGCTTCGCTTTTTGTAGCGTTTCTTTTTTTCAAAGATTCCTTTGCATGGTAGATTTTGAAAAAAGGAGAATCTAGGTTTGATCAGCTCTCAAGAGGCTACAAAACCCATATGCTAGATTTTTTTCAAGAAAAATTGCCCTTGGTGCCCCTACAACCCTTGTTTTTTTTTCAGAAAGGCTTTTGCATACCAAGCGAAAAATCAATTTTTCAAATTTTTGACGTTGTGGTTTGCTTAGAATCATTTTCTCTACAAAACCCAAGTCTTGGAATTTTTTCATAAAAATTTCCCCTCGATAGGCTATTTTTAGCCTCATCAGAAGCTATTTTTAGCTCTCCAGAAAAAGTTGTCAGAACATAGTCGTGTTTATAGTCAACAGGCTAGTTTTTCATAATGTAGTTCACTCAGACTGAATTCAAGACCAAATTTGTCTTAATTCATGATTTCATCGTAACAACTAACACAGATTTGCACCAAGTGGATTCAGAGGTTTACTTGAATGCTTTAGAGATAGACCAAACCACACTTTAGCACATTGAAGAATCTAGGTTGCTAGAAGCAGCTTCATTTCCTATCACAACATAGTATATAGAGTTTGTGATGGCTTGTGTAAAGCATTACAATTCTACTACACGAGAAATTCAATCAGTGGATGGGTGAATGATATGCAGTCTCAAGCCAAAAGGAATCGAGAAGTGCATCGGTATTCCTTTGAATCCAAAAAAATTGGTCATTTCTATGGTAGAGTACAAGAAGGCATTCAATGCTGAAAGGGAAAAATGTCAGAAAAGAATGGTAGAGAGATGGATCAAACAAAAAAGTACTTTGCCAAAGAATTTGGGTCGTGAAGAGTTTAGAGATGACTATGCAGTTAAGATCACCCTTCTCAACTATGTCACCAGTCAGGCAACTGCCAAATAGTTCCAACCTTGGATGTATTGCATCATGTCTCAAATTGTCAATTCTAAATAACATTATGACTGGGCTTCTTTGATCAGCGACATTCTCCACAAATAGATGACTAGCTTCTTGGTTGTTCACAAATTCCACATGTGTCCATACCTCGTGTATCTAATAGCCTTCCAAGGCCAATTTAGAGGGTTGAATACTGTGGGGATCCTAATGTACAAAAGGTTCATCAATAATACACATAGCTTGAGTTCACATAGTCTGAGTGACAGTTCAAGCGTCTGTAGGAAGCATTCTTAATGTACACCATGAGGAATCTTGATCATGAGTTACATGTGTGTATTTCAACAGAAGCCAAATCAGCGATGGTAGAATGGGCAGATTGTTTCATCCAGTTCCCTACTTTTACCTACATCTATGTGTCTGGATACTCAAGTTATCCTACCATGTTACCTCGTTATCCCTTAGATAAGGTGGTGCTCATGGAATTTCTATGGCAGTTGTACAAGGTCCACTCCTATCTGCAAAACAAACACAAGATGACTGCCACTTTTCCCTTACAAATGGGGATTTACAGGTGCAAGTCAACAGTTGACACCAAGGCCATGAGCTATGAGATGACAAGACTTAACCTTAAGTATCTCATTGAGAGACATTCATATGACCCTTGGGGTCACTTTTTAGCATTCATTGGCATATTTTCTTCACACAAGCATTCTATGGAAGACTATTGGTTTAATTGTGAGGACGAATTCAAAGTGCAAAGGTGCAGCTACAACAAGTTCACCCTTTCACAGATTGTTGATTTCATGTCAGAGGATGTGGAAGGGTTATCAGATGATGATGGGGATGTCACACTTCCTCAATTTTTCAAAGATCAAGTTGAGATGTAGCCACTTCCAACCATTGATTGGTATGCCAAATAATTCACATCTATAAAGCTAAATCGCCGTGAAGCTGTTGTGGAAATAGCATACTCTTACTCTTGACAGAAAAAGAGGACAAGGAAGGCAGCCGTACCAAACACAAAGTCGCCACTGATGGTTACTTCACTACCTTCCATGTCGAAATCAAAACCTAGACAAAAGACATGGAGTAATCCTCCTAAAGGAAGCAGGATGTCAGGAAGTACAAAGGGAAAAGCACTAGTTGCTAATTTGGACCAGCAATAACATCATATGGAGATAGCCACAGATACAACTGAGAACATGCCAGAAGCAGAGGTAGAACCTCCCATGTCGTAACCAACACCACAATAGTCCCAGGTTCACATCAACTTGGAGCCAGACTCGCCACCACGTAGCAATGCTTCAATGTATCTCCTCCAAAGCACTATGCCCCCATGAGCTTTGGCAATGCCGGAGAGGAATGGATAAGCGGAACTGCCCGTTAAGAAATAATAGGCCAACAGGGTTGGTTCAATGCCTCTTAATCCTACCAAAAGAAAGAAATAAAGCTAGCGAATTCTAGCTGTTTTGAAGGCAGGTGACCAGCTTCGCTTTTATGCTGCCTCTGCTCGGGTCTCTTGTAAAGCTCCAATGATAATACACTCATCAGGAATTCCTAGGACTAGCACTGATCCTTCCAATGAGATTAGTCAAGGCTCGTCTTGGCTTGAGAATCTTCTAGGTAGGACAAGGAGGTATTCATCCTATCAACTAGACTTTGTGAAATTTGATCATGTCTACCAAGACACACCAGATAAAAAATGCATGAAGTAAGTTCATGTGGAAAGGAATGTTGACAAAGAGATTGTAATTGAGACTGTTGCACCACCAAAGGATAAAAACTTGAATGAGGTAGAGGTTGATGACTTCACCTTAATAAAGGTCAACCTTGGAAAAAGCACACTCCAGGAAAAGGTGGATTCCTTGAAGTTGTAACTATATAAGAGCGAATTTGCACCCCATGTGCAAATCCCCTTTTCACCTTTATCACCTTAGAAAACCAAGCTCAGAGGCTTAATTCCACCTAAGCCCACTACTTGCATCACACTTGGTGCCTATTTTGAGCGTCAGTGGAGAAGTTTCTATCGGGGATGCCCGTGCAATGCTCATACGTCCACGCAGCATGCTTACATCCCTAACAGATTCCCATGTCTAGAGCTTGCAAAGGCGTTACACTTCCCATTGGGGTCAATTTGTAACACTTTTCCTAGTCAACTAACCAATATGATCATTTCCTCTCTTCTTCAAATTCATCCCTTGGAACTAGCATTTCATCTCTACCATCCTTTACAACCTTCCACATCTCTAAGAAATTCCTTCACTTCCATTCACAAGCTTCACACCCCTCCCCCACAAGCTCCAAGAAACTCTCTCACCACCTCTTTCAATCCCCAAACACTTTACACTTCATAGCAAAGCACCAATACTCTACCACTTCAAGAGAATGTGGAACAAACACACTCATTGTTAAACCTTTGAGGCCTGGCGGGAGGTGGTATTTTCCTCACTCCTCTCCTCTATGCCATTTGGTTGAGTAGCATAACACTATTTTGTAGGTAGTTTCAAGTACTTTTACTTCATTTTCTTTTTTCTCTCCTCGCCTATCTCAAATGGGTTGCCCGTGGACGCAATCACCAAACAGTTTGGACCGGGAGCCCCTATACAACCACTCCAACAATTTCTCTCTAACTCTTCTGTGCAGTTATTGAAGACACTCATGAGCTGGAAGATTCATCACTCGCGTGGTTGTAAGCATTTCCTTTCTTCTCCTTATCATCTCTATTCCATTTGAATCTTATTACTTCCCATTACTTTCTTGCATTCTAGAGGTTCTTAGTAATCGTAGTGTAAGTCATCACTTAGCCATTTTCTAAGACATTCTTGTTCCCTGGTCCATATGAGATGCTAGCACGCCTCTAGGACACCTGCGTGCCGCGCTGTCGTTTATTTTCTACACTGACGTCCTTTGGCCGAGAGCTTATCAGTTTGTCTAAAAAATCTTTGTGACCTACTCTTTCGAACTCTGAAACTCTTGTCGTTGTTCCATTGAGGTAGTATAGGGCAGTTCACCCCGTGAGGCTCTCTGAACAAAGAGAACTCGTGAGTAGCGAATCCCCCTATTCTACATTTTGGTGAACCTGACGTGAAGAACAATGTTTGAAAAACTAGGAATATATTTACCCCTACTTGGCGGGGTCATAACTTTTGACTCGGTGCTCGAAATTCAAAACCGTTTGCACCATTGGAAAGAACTCCTAGAGAACTTATTTAGTCCCTAAAATACTAGTGCCTTTGGTAGTTGAATTTTAGGGATCGACGCAAGTTCCAACGTCAAATTCCACTCTAGAGACCTCTGAAAACGCAAATTACTATAACATAGAAAATACCAAAAAAATTGTAATGAATTTATTATCCTCTTTTATTAGTTTTGTATCTAATTTCGTTCAATATGTTAATGATATTCCATTTAATGCATGTGATAGTGACTTGGCTTTGCCATGTCACTTGGTGTCTTTGATCCTTCTCACAAGAGTCCTCTTGTTTCGGAGGATATCTTGTTACAAGAAGATGAAATCATTAATACCTTTCTTGATGATACTTTACCTTCTCTTCATTCTAATGCACTCTCTTCTAGAGATGATGCATTTGTGAATGATGAATCTACCATTCATTCCAATGCACTCTCTTCTAGAGATGTTGCATTTGTGAATGATTATTTCTATCTTTGTTCCAATGCACCCTCATCTAGAGAGGATGTATTCGTGAATGATGAACCTACCTCTCGTTCCAATGCAATCTCTTGTAGGGATGAAGCATTAGTGGATGATGAATTTCTTATCTATTCCAATGCACTCTCTTCTAAAGATGATGCATTTGTGAATGAAGAACCTCCTTCCACATCTGATTCTCCTTGGATCGATGTTGAGAATGTTCCTTCAAATAATTATTCTGCATTTGATCCTATTTGGATCAATGTTGAGAATATGTATTCAAGTAATTGTTCTACTAGCTATGATGATTCTATAAATGCAGTCTGTGTCTCTACTACCTCTCAAAGGCCTAAGAGATTGATTATTTACATGACTCCAGCTAGTCCTTCTTCTAAAAGGACTTGTTCTATTGATGGTATTCCATTTGATAGTGACTCTCTTGATATCATTAAGGCTCCCTCTTATAGAGCAGTAGCCCATACTTATGAGAATAGAATGAATAAACAATCTAGTCTTCCTTTGGCTCCCAAACCTATGAATAAAGAACCTAGTGGTTACGATCTTGTCGAGCAACCTCAGGTTACTCCGGATAAGGTCTCTCTATGGGATTTGCTTCAGTCTGCTCCTACCTCTCCTCAAAGGAATGCATGTCTTAGTGATGATTGGGGTTCCTTAGAATTTACATGTTCCTTTATCCAAGAATATAAAGTCAATTCTGACCGCTAGACCTCTAAGAATACCGACCCACACCTACTATCAAAGATGATCATTATTCCATCATGGTGTAATTTCTGTAAATTGTAAGGCTGTTTCTCGGCGCTTTGATCCTCCTCTTAGGAAAGATGATCACACTTATGTTAAAGAGTTTGATGTTGGTAGTCCTATTAAGAAGGATGATGTTGATCCCGTAAAGGAGTATGACCCCCGTTGTTGGGACAATGCTCTTGATGAGGATCCTCCTTTTCAAGATCTACAAACACGTTATGGCCCTGGCTTTAAGCTTGTTTCTAAATATGGCTATGAGCGTAAAGGTTGTGGGCGTAACAAACAAGGCATTCAAGTCCCTATAGAATTCACCCCTTGTAGGCGTACTTTGGGACTCAGATGCTCAAAGGAATGATCTAAATGGAAGCCATGGTTGAGTGACAAGAATTCTTCTCAACTTCGTTCTGTTGAAAAGATTCTTCCTCCCTTGTCTTTTATCTTCATGCCTTCTTATTCTTGTGAGAAGTCAAACCTTTCTCCACAAGAGAAAGGGATTGCTTCCCACCCCTCATCCTTTATCTGGGAAAGAGCGTATTTTGTTGTGACTTATAAAATCCTACTTGATCACTCTTCCTTCTCCTACATGCAATAAAATTCATAAACATGATGAAGGAGAACATCTTTTTTGTGCATACCATCGAGTGCTTGGTCATTCCACTAGTGAATGTAAGGCCTTGAAAGATAAAATACAACAACTTCATGATTCAAGTGCCATCAAACACCCGTTCGATTGATGCACCTACCTTTACTTTGCATGATATGGTTCTCCTCCCCTGTACGCTGATAACTTGTTCTGGAAGTGTGTGTCCTGCTCAGGGACCCCCTCTCTTCTCTATGTCTTTAAAATTAAGCATCCCTTGAGAGGAACCCTCTTCCTTTTGAAGGGTCCCTGAGGGACCCCTTTTGAAAGTCTTTGAATTCTTTCACATCTAGCTTGGGGGTAGCCTGACTAGACTTTGCTTTTCAAACTGTGTGTCCCTTGAGTGAACCCCCTTTCTTCACGACAAGTTCCTGAGGGACCCCCTTTTGAAATATTTTATCTCAAATAAATTCTTTCGCGTCTAGCTTGGGGGCAGCCTGACTAGACCTTGCTTCTTTTGAAGGATTCCTGAGGGACCCTTTTGAAAGTCTTCCAACTTGATGATGGTCTGCGTGACTATATGCTTACTTGCTCTATAGGACCAAGAACCTATAAAGCTCCTTTACATACTTACTTGGTGATACAGGTTCTCCTCCTTGAGCAAGGTTTTCCTTTATCACCTCTTTTGTGGTGCGGGTTCTACTCTTGAGCGAGTTTTTCTTTCACCATGCACTTTTTGGTGATACGGGTTCTCCTCCTCGAGTGGGGTTTGCTTTTATCACACGCTTACTTTTTGGTGTGGGTTCTACTCCTAAGTGGGTTTTGCTTTCACCACACGTGTTTTGGTGATACGAGTTCTCCTCCTCGAGCGGGGTTTTCTTTTATCAGCTCTTTTGTGGTGTGGGTTCAACTCCTAAGCGAGTTTTTCTTTCACCACTCGCTTTTTGGTGATACAAGTTCTCCTCCTTGAGCGAGGTTTGCTTTTATCACCTCTTTTATGGTGCGGGTTATACTCCTGAGTGGGTTTTGCTTTCACCATGCACTTTTTGGTGATACGGGTTCTCCTCCTCGAGCGAAGTTTGCTTTTATCACCTCATTTGTGGTGTGGGTTCTATTCCTGAGCGAGTTTGCTTTCACCACGTGCTTTGTTCATTTTTTTCTTTCTCTTCTCTTGTGTATATACTGGATTGAAGATCTACATCTTCTTCATCCTGAGTATATGCTCTTTCTTCAGCTTCATAGTTTTGCAAAAATACGAAGTCCTCTTTTGACTCTGCACTCTCGGGTTCACCAAATCGCGATCTGCTTCCTTGACGGTTCAAGTATACATTTCTAACCCTACACTTTCTTGATCTACTTTACCGAGCACTCATCAATGTTCATGCTTGCTAAAGTGGGGGAAAAATGTATAAGAGCAAATTTTCACCCCATGTGCAAATCCCCTTTTTTCCTTTATCCACCTTAGAAAACCAAGTTCAGAGGCTTAATTCCACCTAAGCCCACTACTTGCATCACACTTGGCGTCTGTTTTCAACATCAGTGGAGGCGTTTCTATTGAGGACGCCCACGTGGCGTGCTTACATCTCTAATAGATTCTCGCATTTGGATCCTACAGAGGCATTACACTTCCCATTGGGGTTGACTTGTAATGCCTTCCCTGGCCAGCCGACCCGAATATGGCCATTTCTCTTCATCTTTTCTTCAAATTCATCCCTTGAACTAGCATTTCATCTTCTACCATCCTCTACAAATCCCTTCACATCTTCTAAGAACTTCTTCACTTAATTCACAAGCTTCACAATCTCCCCACAAGCTCCAAGCAGCTTCTTCACCATCTCTTCAATCCCCAAACACTTTACACTTCATAGAAGCAACATCAACACTTCACCACTTCAGTAGAACAAGTGTGGAACAAACACCATTACAGCAGAGGCTTGATTTCCTCTCATTTTCTCCCCCAAGCAGCCTTGAGTGCTCTTGGTGGAGGTGGTAAGATTTCAGTCCTCTCCTCTATTACTTGGTTGAGTAGCATAACACTATTTTGTAGTGTTTTAAGTGCTCTTTACTTCATTTTCCTTTTTCTCTCTGTCTATCTAGTTGGTCGTGGAGGTGGGAACACCAAAACAGGGTTTGACTGAGGCAAGCCCCTATACAGCCACCCAACAATTTTCTCTCTCCCTCTTGTGTGTAGGTATTGAAGACATTCACGAGCTGGAAGCTTCATCACTTGCACGATCGTAAGAATTTCCTTTCTTCTCCTTATCGTCTCTATTCCATTTCAATCTTATTACTTCCTATTGTTTTCTTGCATTCTCGAGGTTCTCAGTAATCAAAGTGTAAGTCGTCACTTAGCCATTTTCTGAGACATTCTTGTTCTATGGTCCATATGAGATGTGTGCTACATTGTCGTCCATTTTTTGTGCCGATGTCCTTTGGTCGAGAGCTTATTAGTTTGTCCAAAAAATATTTGTGACCTACTCTTTCAGACTCTGAAACTATCATCGTTGTTCCATTGAGGTAGTATAGGGTAGTTTTCCCCGTGAGGCTCTCTGAACGAAGAGAACTCATGAGTAGCGAATCCCCCTATTCTACAATAATGGAAATTAAAAAGGAGAGAGTAATAAATAATGGTGAATATAAAGAAGCCCTCAAGGCTGATAACCAGTAGCTTCACAAGTATATCTCTAATCTTATCCACAACACTAAAAATGTCACCGCCTTGCTACCATAGATGTTAGAGTTATTAGCATAACAAAATCAATTAAGTCAACTGGTTGTATATGGGAAGCGCCTAAAAAACTAGGAAAAAGAGTTCGTCATAAGGGGCCACTTTGTACTTTTAGAATTGTACTAGTTGAGGTACAACGCCCACAAACTTTGCCTACAAATTTAGGATTCAGAGCAAGACTTAGCAGTAGAAAAACCACATAATGAGATCATTGTCTCTCACCTGAGGATGACATATGATTTGGTCACTTCAGAAGAGGATAAGGAAGCAATTTTTACTTGGAGAGAACAATTGATCTTCAAGGTAAAAGTACATGAAACAATTTCTATAGAATTGACTGAGAGCGTAGAAAAGGTGGCAAGTGTTATCAAGTTCATAAGAACTTTCGTATCACTAGTCCCTTGCCAATATCAGAGTGAGGATGGTGAATACATCAAGCTCACTGACATATAGTCAGAATTTCAGAGACTCATACATTTTATTTTCAGTGGTGATTCAGTTGGCTATAAGTTGGATCAACTTGCAGCCATGTCAACATTATTTGATGAGGTGGTCAAGAGTGGAAGAGAAATGCAAAGTCAACTCACAAACGGTGAAGAGATGTTGTGAAGACACTGAGTACTATAGAGAACTATCAATGCTCTATATGGTGATGCAATCAACAACCTCGTTGAGGGGTTAATTGCTCGAGATCATAGCCAGTGAACTATACATCAAGATGTCCCACCTTCTCAAGATAGACATTAGACACATCAGTTAATTTCATGCTTCTTTCCAAGTTAACTCGATGTCCCACATTTATTGCATGTCTATTTTGGAGATACCTATGTACATATGGATTTTTCAATTTCAGTTAACTAATGTTAGTTATTAGTTGACTTTCATATCAATAAGGACTTGCGTGTTGCAAGGTCCAATTAGTTTAGTTTAGAATCAATTAACTGATGTAGTTTTTCCAGTTAATGTTAAGTTGCATACATTTAGACTTAAGAATAATTTTTGCATGCTTGCAAGACTAATGTTAACTCAAGGATATTTTAGGGTTCCCTACTCCTTTGAGGTTCTATAAATAAGAGCTCCCTTTCTCATTTGTACTTTAACTTTTGTTGGGATAACAAATTGTTGTGCCCACCTTTCCGTGCAATATTGCTATTTTGTATTGGTTCACTTTGTTTAATATAAAACTAGTTTGATTGTTCATTGTGTGTGTGTCTCATTACGCAATTTTTTGTCCCAGATTTATTTGTTTTAAATAATATTTCTTTCATATCCTACCTCCTTGGGAATTTAGAAATAGGGATTATCATTTGATGTTGTTTTTAATAATCCTTCTTTTATATCTACACCTCGGATAGGTGTTCCACCTCCTTGGGAATTTAGAAATAAAGATTGTCGTTTAAGTGTTTGTTTCCAGTAATCTACTTTCATCCTACACCTCAGATAGGTTTTCCACCTCCTTGGGAATCTTGAGATAGAGTTTATCGTCAACCATTCCCACTTTCTCCTAATTCATCTTGCTTTGTTTTTCTAGAGGAGATAGGATAATTTTAGCGTTAGCCTAGTTGTAGTTAAGAGCTGCATAAACCAAAGAAAACCTTAGCTTCAATTTTCTTGGTCTTATAACCTTGTGCCTTTACCAGCTGAGTCAAAAAGATAGGAATTTAGAATACTTTACTTTTTATGCATATCAGCAAAAGAGGGAGCTTCGCCTCCTAATTTGAAGAGTAGTTAATATTGTGAACAATTGCCCGTTGCCAATATGCACTCTAGAGGTGCGAATTGTAACACTAACAGTTTTATGGCACCCTTGTGGGGCATGAGGCATAAAACTTCATAGAAAAATCTTAAATTCTTCTATGTCACGGGAATGACCATTTGGTGTCCTACTGCTCCAATTCAACAACCAGGACTTACTCCGGCCATCATACAGCTGAATTTTGTACTAATTCAAGGGGAGCAATCAGATATCATTAGTAGCTTGTGAAGTTTCATCTTTGACAGCAATACATCATCTACTCAATGGAGGAACACAACTACTACTCTGGAAAAAAGAAGGAGAAAGATCTGATCTTGCAGCCAGAAGGCTAGTCTTACCACCACCCACATGGGAATAATTCATCCTGGCTTACCAAGTATACACAAGGAGAAGATATAATCCTCTCTTTCAAGAAGAGCCAATCTTTCAAGAGGTTCCTGTTCATTTCCAAGAATAATCTAAAGAAGAATCTCCAGTCTCAGTTGAAGCAATGGGCGACAATAACAATAACAATCGTAATGACCGAAATGCATGGAATGCAAAACGTCTAACCCCATTACCTTAGGGTGACAACATTGGACCATTAGCCTTGCAAGGACACCATGAGTGACATAAAGGATCACGAAATCACTTCCCAAGGTTTCACAGCAATGGGTCTCATCACACCGATGAGCATATCTCGGCATTCATAGCGGCTTGCTCCGTTTTGCATGTGTCACATGAAGATATCGTTGTCCATCTCTTTTTGGAGACTCCTAAGGTGAATGTTGCATACTTGTTCAATCATCTAGAACCATGCATTATCACAAGTTGGGTAGTCTTGAGCAAAAAATTCTCAATGAGATTCAAACCCACCAAAGATACTCATCAATTATTGGTGTGACCCTCAAACTCAAAGATGGAGTCACATGAACCGATGAGGGAATTCATGGAAAGGTTTAACCACCTCATCACATGCCTCTTTGATACGCTCAATCCGTCTGATGAGATCTTGATGAGCAGCTTCATCAATGCTCTCCCATCAGAGATAGCATTTTTTCTTGGAGTCAGGCCATGAAGTGGATTTACAACTTACACAGGAAGAAGCTATTAAGCTTGAAGACAATATGATCACAAACGAGAAGATGAAGAATGATGCAATCAAACCACTTGTTCAAGCATTTGCAGATCCACTGCTATAGAAGGTAGCCGACGAGGTGACTCCTCAAAAGATAGTCACCCACTCAAGGGTAGCAAGCATTGCATGCACCACCACCGTATCAACCTCAACAAGCATACCAACCGAAGAGGAATAACTTTCAACCCTTCAACAACTACAAGTTGAGGTTTCCAGTAGTGCAACCAAGATAACTTGTTGATACTTAGAATTCTACAACATTTTTCTCTTTCCATGACACTAATGCACACACTGGATCTGCATGTCTGAAGAATCTGAGAATGAACTAGATCATCGGATACACTGAGGCTACTCCAAGTACAATTTTTGTACCTTCACCAAGTGCAAATTTTGTCTCACCACAAACGAAAAAAATTGGTGGTGACTCTGCAACGGGATACTTCAACAGATAACCCATTAATGAAGAAGAAGAAGAAGAAGAAGAATACCATTAGTACTCTCTTGTGGTGAATCATGAAAAAATTTCATCACCTGTGTTCACATGTGCCTAGCACTTCAAAGCACAAAAAAGAAGAGGAAAAGTGGAAATCAAACATAAAGGGAAAAGAAGTGCCTTCCACTTCTAATCCCAAGTCTTCACAAGAGAACATCATGTTGGTTGCCTGCATTCATCCTTCCCAAACTCATCACGCAATATTTCTATTTTGTATCAGTTCACTTTCTTTAATATAAAGTCGCTTTGAGGTGTGTGTGTGTTCACACAATTTTTTTGTCCCAGATGGTTTGTTTTAAATAATAATCTTTCTTTCATATCTACACCTTAGATAGGTGTTCCTCCTCCTTGGGAATTTAGAAATAGATATTATCATTTGATGTTGTTTTTAATAGTCTTTCTTTCATATCTACACCTTGGATAGGGGTTCCTCCTTGGGAATTTAGAAATAAAGATTATCATTTAAGTGTTTGTTTCTAGTAATCTATTTCAGCCTACACCCTGGATAGGTGTTCCACCTCCTTGGGAATCCTAAGAACTAGCTTGCCATTTGATGTTGTTTCCAATAACTTTTATTTCAGCCTACACCTTAGATAGGGGTTCCTCCTCCTTGGGAATCCTGAGATAGAGTTTATCATCAAAACCATTCCTTGCTCCTAATTCCTCTTGCTCTATTTATCTAGAGGAGATAGGATATATTAAAAGTTACCCTAGTTGTAGTTAAGACCTGTGGAAACTAGAGAAAACCTTAGCTGCAATGTATATGGTTTTATAACCTTGTGCCTCTACTAGCTGAGTCAAAAAGATAGGAATTAGATTACTTTATGTGATGTCCCCTTTATGAAATTAATCTAAAAATATAAAGTACGGGTTAGACTATATAATTTATCTTATTAGTACATCATTCTATTAATGCAAAATTATCTTGAAGACCTACTTACAATGATTAATATCAATTAAGCACATGATATTAGATCACTTTAGATTGCACATGTTAAGAATAAATCAATCAATTGCATTATCAAACATGACTTCTTCCCTTGATTGGAATAGAATCTAGCCTTGTCTCCTCTTTCCTAGCCTCATGGGATGACAATTTATTGTGTTAAGGGGCGTGTGAACGCATTTCAAAGTGGACTCCCTCAAGGTGTTCCACCAATCTTGGGACCCTCCATCAATGGAGTGATTTACCAACTCTTCCCCTCCACAAACACATAGTCCGTTTTGAGCGCTAGCAAGAAGGAGTTGAAGCCTAAATTCTATCTGTCAAGGTAAGAAAGATGTAACAATTTAATATTTAATGTTGATAGTTTGTACATTTGACCATATCTCACTTTATAACACATTAGGCTGATTTGCAAGTTTATAGACATTTGAAAACGTATATTTGATGATTTCCATATCACTTTACATTTTCCCCATTTATCAAATTAAATTGTGTTGTTTATTGGCTCTTGTATTTCCATTCCATATTATCTAAATTTAAAACCAAAGTTAGACGTGGTTGTAAGCATCTGTATAACATGTCTACAGTGTCCAAGCATACCTAGGTTTGTTTGTAAATTCTTTATGTGTAGCGTATCTTATTTGTATAGATTTCATTCCAGCTTTGACTCAGATTCATTTAATTATAACATCATTGTATATGAGTGGAAATATTACTTTAGAATTTCATTAGAGAACAACAATTTCATGATTGAAGAGTCAAAAAATGAAGAAGTGACTTACCTCTGGTTGATGCGCCTTTTGTAGTAGCACAGGCTCTTCTTGTATTTCACATGATTTTTTATTCCTTTCCTCCTTTTCTTCATCTAATCTAGAGCATTCCCTTTTAAAGGTTCAAATGGACGTGTTTCTTACTTCAGACCATAGGTGGAGTCGCCACCCTTCAAGAATCGCATCTCATGGATGAGCATGTTGGACGTGTCCCTTGGTGCTAAATTAATCTTGAGTCATTAAATAAAAGCTTATCATAAGATCGATATTGAAATATATGTTAATCTTCCTTTTAATTTAATCATTTTTTATTATATACAAAAGGGAAATATCGATTTCAAACAAAGAGTTATAGAGAAATGAATTCTTCCTTTGTGCTATTGATTCTTGATCGTATTTTGGGGGTTATGACACTTTACTTTTTTATGCATATCAGCAAAAGAGGGAGCTTCCATTCCTAATTTGAAGAGTAGTTGATTCTCTACATAGCTAACCATTGCCAATACACACTCTAGAGGTGTGAATTGTAAAGCCAACATATATATAGGAAGTATCATGAAATTATCTTCACATTCATGAGCTATTTGTAAGATGGTTGAAATGATAGATACTATAAATGATTATGGAGGGTGAAATAATGGATGGTATGATGGGATAAGCAAAAGGAAATGATGGGTGAAAAGATGGATAATAAAGATGATGAACCTCCCCCTAGCTTAAAGGGTTGACCGTCCTCGGGAAACAAGGATAGGGTTGGTGTGAATGTTGCTTTATTTGATTAATATAATAAGAAATATTAATAAATTTGAAAGATGAAATAATGAAAAATAAAATTTGATTGTTTTACCAACTTGCATGTCCATGTATGCCAAGGTTTGGTAGCCAAAAGAACATATCAATTGTAAATCTCCAAGATGGAACCAAAAACTGTAACTATGAATGTCCAACAAGGAAGGAGCTAAAAACTGTGATAAGGATTACTTCCACACCACACATGAAAGATCTCCATTGGAATGAAGCATCATGGAACATCTGCATTGTTGTTAACACCTCAACTAAATGTGTAGCTCTTGCTATAGGTGGTCAATGTCATGTTGACCATAACAAACTAGAGAAAAAGTGAGTTGTAGGAGGTGTTGGAAGGCACTCAAACAACCATTGAAGCAACAGAGTAAAACCAGTGAAATGATTAGCCCATGCAAATATTTTTTCATTTTTTTCTTTTTCATTTTTTCATTTTTTTTCAGGTTTGATAACGACAAGTGGCCGTTGGCAAGCCAGTTTTCAATCACTTACCGTTTAGTGGCACTATAAAAACAGTTTTCACCACTAATAATTTTATTCAACTACAAGCCGCTAGAAACTGGTTTTCAAATTGTAGTTGTCTAACAACACTTGAGGGTTTTCATTAGAATTTATTGCTTTTTTTCATTGTTTCATTTTTTTTTCAATTTTTTTATTTGTAAAGTGTTTCTCATTTTTTTTCATTTCTTTCTATTTTTTCATTTTATTTTTTTTCAAAAGTTGCATAGAATGACCAAAGAAATGAAACACTCATATGGATGATGTAATGATACCATCCAAATCCTAGAGTTCCATCTAAATCCCTTCAATAAAAGTAACTCGGAAAATCAATTGCTTGTAGTACTTGAAATGATGACCAATAAGAACTTGAGCACAATCTGGAACATAGAACCACCACTACAAACAATCTTGATCTCATTTTGCTCATCCCACCATAACTGAAAGGTGACTATAGAACTTTGGAATACATGCCCTCTCACTTGGTTGAAATAATTACTCACAATGGCCGGAATCTTTGAAAGACACATGGTTCTATGATGACCAATTTGAAATAAGTCATATTGACATATCATGAAGCTATGCTATTCTTTCCTTTTAAACATGAGAGATATCCATAACTATTGCCAAAGTTGTATGAGAAGTTGTAGTTGAAAATAATACAACTTTCTTACCAAAGACAAGGTTGTGTAGTTGTTATGACCTAATTCACACATCACCTCATTGCAAATGGGGACCCTCCTTGGTTTGCCCGTTTGGTTTTGCCTTGAGCTTCATTTTTGTGGTTCTTTTTTCTTTGAGGTTTTTGAGATAGAGTTTTTAAGCCATCATCTAGAGCCAAGTTGAGATTTTGAGTCAGAATCAGTGCCTAAACACTTTAGACAGACTCATAAGGCCCGAAGGATGAAGATTGATTGTCGTTTCATCCAATTCCGACATCTACTTTTTGGGGATTGACCCTATGGACCCCCTATTTTTTAGGAACTTCATTTTTGGAATTTTTGGCCCATGTTGGACTTCCTATTTTTTAGGGGCTATTTTTGGAAAGTTACTATTTTTGGAAAAGTTTCTATTTTTGGTAGGGTTTCTATCTTTAGAAAGTGCTCAGATTTCAAAAAACCAATCAAAAGCCCCAAAAAGCCAATGGAAAATCACAGAAAATCAATTGAAAAAATTCATGAAATCCATGGTGAAATCTGATTAAGCAAGAAAATTTTGAAAAATCAATGAAAAAACATCAAAACAGACTTCTAGATCAAAAATCAATGGAAAATATAAAAAAATCAATCAAAAAATCACAAAAATCAACTTGGAAAATCTTGAAAAGTCAATGAAAAATTAGAAAATATGGTGCAACCAGCATGAAATTCATGGTGAAATGGTGGAAATCGCCTAAGTATGGAGATTTTAGCTCTTGAATGAATGGCAGAGTGGCTTGAAAGTTTTCCAAGCTTTGTGAAGACATGGAAAAGAGGCTGAAAGTCTACCCAGCTGAGAGTGGTAAATGGAAGAACACCTTCAAAGTCCGCCTAGACTTGGGAAATCATGTGGAAAGTCCTCTATGAAGTCTTCCCCAGCTCTTGATAGCATTTGGAAAGAGCACTAGAAAGTCCGACCTCACAAGAGAAGACATTTGGAAAAGCCTTGAGAAAGTCCGCCCACCTTAAAGAGCTTGGCAAGTAGTTAAAGAAGTCCGCCAACCTTAGAACAAATGGAAAATGCTTTATAAAGTCCGCCCAGCTGGAGAGTTGAATAAAAATCATGTGGAAATTCCTCTTAAAAGTCTTCCATCTACTGGAAAGTCAAATGGAAAGTCCATAAGGAAGTCCGCCCATGCTAAGGAAGTGATGAGTGGAAAGAAAGTTTGCAAGTCCGCTGGAAAGAAAGCCACTAAGTCTGCCCAACCTACTATCATTTGGAAAATGTTTACAAAGTCTTCCATAGGAATAGAAAGCATCAAGGAAATTCCACCCAACCTAACATATGGCATGAAGACAAGGAAGTCCGCCTAGAGAGAGGTAGATAAATGAAGATAAGGAAGGAAGTTCGCCATTCCTAGAAAGTTATGGAAAAATGAATAACAAGAAGGAAATCACCTTAGAATTCTGCCATTCCTATGAAGGCTATAAAAATAAATGGAAGAAGCCTTGAAAGTGGGCCATGACACTTGAATGGAAAATAAATCGAACAAGTCTAAGAAAGTTCGCCATGAGAAGAGAGAGAGTATGGCAACCCAATGAGAAGTGCAATTTTAGGAGATAGAAATGGAGAATTCAACATAAAATATGCCCATGCCAAGATGAAAATGGCAAAGAAAGTATGAAATTTGCCTTGAAATGAAGAATTCGACACAAAATTCACCTTGACATCAAGAGAGAGAATTAAAAATTCGACATGAAGTTAGACTTCAGGAGAGAGAAAATAAAAAATCTTCATCCAACATTGAAATTGATGAATAATTTTTTAAATATTTTTTAAATTTGGAGAAAATTAAAAGTTTGTAAAATAAAATTGAAAATTCATGAAATCTTTTATTATTTTCCAAAGTTTATCCTGAAGAGTTCAAACTCAAGAAAAGAGACATAAATTTGGAAACTTACTTTGCTGAAGAGGAGAACTCAAGAGAAGAAAAATGAAATTGCTAAAACAAATCAATCGCTCAACCTTAAAAGGCAATTCAACAAGTCATTTTCACCATATCTTTGAGCAAGTTTAATTTTTTTTGAGAAGCAATTCAGAAGAGAAGTCATTTTCAGGAGAGAATTTGGAATTGAAGAGAGAAATTTCTGAACGGCTGGCTTGATTTTTGGAAGTAAAGTTAGAATTCTTCACAGTTGAATTGCCTACAAAAGAGTAAAATTTTCAAGAATTCAAAATGGAGATTAATGGAATTCATTATTACTTCTAATTTTATGCACTCTTCAAAAATTTATTCAGTCCTTTTATTTTTCAGCTTACTTTTTGTGAAATATGATTTTGACAAGCTCAAAATTAATATTTTTAGGAGAGGAAATCTGTATTAAATTATTTAAATTAATATGTTTTCTTTCATGCAGGTGGATGACTACACAAGGAAAATCTTAAAAGAAGAAACAAATGAAGTTTGCGAGTAAAGGACCACAGCTGGAATCCAAAATCAATTCAAAATGGAAGAATATCAAAGATACTGACATGGGACATGTCGATTTTGAAGAATTTAGAAAAGGAATGATGGGACTAAATGGACTCGTGCTCACAACCATAGCTCGCCGAATGGTACGAAATGGAATTGTCCAGGCAGCTGGATTTCCTCCGGCTGTTGAGTGCCCTAAATTAATGGTGGAATGTGCAAGACATTATAATCCAGAGGAAAGGAAAATTGTTGCTCCTAAGGGGAGACTCTTAGCACATCTTGTAGAGCATGCCATTCAAGAAGCCTTTGGCATTCCTAGCCACCACAAGTCTTCATATAAAACCAAGGAAGACATAAGGAGAATTTTTAAAGAAAGAAGTGAGCAATGCACAGTTAATTTTAACAAGTCACGGTTGCTGAAACCAAGGTCAATTAAGAAGATGCCAAAGACTTTGTGGCAGAAAAATTTTAAGCAGGATTATGGTGATATAATTTTGCTACTAAATAGAATAATGGGCAGCCCCCAAGGTGCATTATTTCAAATGTGGATGTATTTCTTCATAGATGAAATTGTTTCTGGAGTTAGAATGTTCAATTGGGCAAAAATGATTAGCAATAACATCCACGAATAGCTAGTCAATTTGGAGTGCACCAAGTCCTTCCATATGAGCTCATATGTGGTTTACATGCTGGCAAGAGCTTGTAGATATGCTAGATTGATATGCCGAGGTCTGGTAGGTAATGGAGAAAATGAACTTAAAGTATATAACTGCTACCCTCAATTGCAGTTGTGAGAAAAGGCACATTTTAGAAGAGCTCACGATGCATTTCTCATGTATATAACAAGAATACTGCAACGAGGAGCACATCAGAGATTATCTCATGAATCCAAAAGCCTCATCAACAGATATGGATCCTGGTATATCCAGTTTCCTAGATTCACCTACATCCGGATCGAGGGTTTTACAGGACGTCCTTTCAGACTTCCATTTTTTCCCACTAACATAATGGTAGTGCTAGAGGTTCTCAAACAACTAGAAACATATAAGAACTTCCAAAGAGCAAAGGGTAAGGCGACAGTCACATTCCCACTTTTCATTGGAAATATGGAAGAATCGTGCCCACTAGCACAAGCAGCAGAAAGTGCCCTGGAAATGGAAAAGTATCCCTTCAATTCATATCGGTCTCAGGATAATTTTGATCCTCATCATCATATAAAAGTTTACCATAATTATCTAGAGCACAATCTGAATAAAAATTAATTAACTCTATTAATTCTCATAATTATTAACTCAATCAATTTCATAATCTTTAGTTAACTTTAAAAGTTAACTAAATTTTGTTAATAATCTTTAGGTGTAGAGTTTTTATCAACATTCATATGGAAAGATGATCCAGTTGCTACAATCAAGGCAAGGCTGGAAAAAGAAGTAGCAAAAAGAAAGGATTGCGAGAAGGAAGTGGAACATCTTAAGAAATACATTAAGCACCTGACTAAACCTCTTGGTCAGGTCAACTCAGCAGGACCTCCACTAATGAATACTTCGTAGGAGACTTTTGAGGAAGAAATCACTTCAGCCAGAGAGAGCAAAGAATGGATAAATGACAGAAGTGATGAAGCAACAGTTTTTGTAGAAAGATTAATGCTAGCATATGATCAATCATCTTTCCTACTTTCAAGAATTTCGAGTTTGGTAGAAACATGGGAGAATGCCAAGGATATTCAAGACAGAATCATTCCATGCCTCAGGGTATTGAAAGGAGTTCCTAAACAGGAATTGATTGAAGGGGAAGTTATTGCAGCAGGTGCAGCATATGAATTTAATGGCTGGTACCTAGCACTAATCACAAGGAATGATGTCTTGGAGAAAGTGAAGGCAGATTCTATTCAAATTGAAGAGAAAGCAAAGGAAATTCAAAACAAGTTCCTACAGATAGCTGTTGATGCATTAGAGAGGGATGTTGCCAGAGAGAATCATCTACAGTAGGAAAATTTGAAGAATAAAATCCAAGAGAAGTTCCTTGTCACCACTAGACCTGTCCTCAAACAGAACTTGACTAAGGAAGCCAATTACTTGTCTGTATGGCATGCCTTTCAGAAGCAGGAATCAGAATGGGAAATTGCCTATGCAGAGTGTGCAAATGATCTGGTACTATTAGAATACAAGGTTAGCGTGTTGTCACTTGTCACAATCGAGGAGGTTAGCACCATAGTCTCTAGATTCATTGGATACAATGCTTCCCAACAGGATAAGGATGGACACTCAAAGGACTAGCTCTTCGCGGCACTTCACTGGCAGTTAACTAATTGTATTCTGGGAAACCCTAATTACAGTTTTATCTTTCAATCTCTATCGTTGATTCTGATGTAATATTGGCCATTCATTGTATCTCAAAACTCTATGTAAACCCCCCTCCCATTCTCTCATTTTCATTAGAAGGAATAAGAAGAAATTATTAGATATTAGAAGAGATTAGAGAGCTAGAATAAGAGAGATTAGAATAACTGGGAGAGTTCTATGAAATTGTTACTAATGGCTACTTATCATAGTAAAGCTCAAGTTGCATGATTTGCTTTGAATTCCTTTGTTATCAAGTGGTTGCATGGTTGCATACTCTCTTTCCACATAGATTCAATAGTAGTTGAATGAATGATTGATTGATCATAAAGATTTAGTGAAACTATTTGTTCATGCTTTCTTTGGATGAATGATATTCATTCAATGCGAAAAGCTAATCTGAATCATACAGACAAGAACTTGGCTGCCTTTATTTAACAAGATTAATAAAATTTAGAGTTACCCATTATTTTTGTTAACTCTAAATTGAGTTTTTAAGCCATTATCCATAACCAAGTTGATAAAATTATGAATTTTGCTTTTAAACTAAAGACACTAACTAGAGAAGAAGTTCCCTTGCCCGTCAATGGGCAATTCTTGAATCATTACTTCCAGTCCTAGACTCCTAGTGGGTCTTGCCCTATACATAGCAAGATTAGATGTGTTTTTTAGTTGGGTTTGGTTTTTTCTTTTGGTTTTCCTTGCTTTCCTAGATTAGTTTGCTTTGCTCTCGTTTCCTTAGGTTTGGTTGCTTTAGGTTTAGTCGGAATAAATGGAGGATCCACATTTCCAAGAAGGTGACAAAGTTTCTAACACACACACTAGCCTTATTCCGCAAAGTAATGTTTAGATCATTCAATCGATAAATACTTGTTAGGAATCTCAAATTTCGAGATTCAGTCCTTCTAGTTTAACTTTAGGTTAGGATTTGTACTTGGCTAGAAGCGGAATCTTATATTGTATCTAGACATTGAGTATTTAAGATCGCTATATTTTTACACACTTAATAATTTCTCTGAGTCACTATGGTCTCCTTGGAGAAGTCAAGGTGAGGCTAATCAAAATTCTGGCTCCAGCACCACTATAATACTCAAACCCATGTGAGCTTCATTGCTTACAAGCCAAAATGTTGAAATATGTGAAAAGAAAAGAATTATCAAAAGAATAAAAGGAAAAAAATGAAATCAAAACATTTGGCTTTAGGTGTGTGGACATCTCTACAGGCGTGCACTCAAATCGATCAATCATCAAAAGAGAAAATAAGGAAATCAAAAGAAATAATAAATCGTTGGAAGTAGAGCAATCTTCATGAGTTAACTTAATCATCTGGAGAATTAATTTAGATTAATTTTATTAATCTGAATAAAGGGCTTAATGAATAAAAATTTAGAGTTAATCTGAATAAATGGTTTAATGAATAAAAATTTGGAGTTAATAAATAAAAATTTAGATTAATGAATAAAAATTTAGAGTTAATAAAAATTTAGAGTAAATTAAAATTTATTGTTAATCAAAATTTAGAGTCAATAAAAATTTAGAGTTAATAAATTGGCCGCCTTAGTCAAGTTCTATTTGAGGACAGGTCCAGTGGTGACAAGGAACTTCTCTTTGATTTTATTCTTCAAATTTTCCTGCTGTAGATGATTCTCCCTGGCAACATCCCTCTCTAATACATCAGCAGCTATTTGTAGGACCTTGTTTTGAATTTCCTTTGCTTTCCCTTCAATTCGAATAGAATCTGCCTTCACTTTCTCCAAGACATCATTCCTTGTGATTAGTGCTAGGTACCAGCCATTAAAGTCATATGTTGCACCCACTGCAATAACTTTCCCTTCAATCAATTCCTATTTAGGATCTCCTTTCAATACCCTGAGGCATGGAATGATTTTGTCTTGAATATCCTTGGCATTCTCCCATGTTTTTTCCCAACTCAGAATTCTTGAAAGTAGGAAGGATGATTGATCATATTCCAGCATTAATCTTTCTGCAAACACTGTTGCTTCATCACTTCTGTCATTTATCCATTCTTTGCTCTCTCTGGCTGAAGTGATTTCTTCCTCAAAAGTCTCCTGCAAGGTATTCATTAGTGGAGGTCCTGCTGAGTTGGCCTGACCGAGAGGTTTAGTCAGGTGTTGAATCTATTTCTTCAGACGTTCCACTTCCTTCTCGCAATCCTTTCTTTTTGCTACTTCTTTTTCTAGCCTTACCTTGATTGTAGCAACTGAATTATCTAGATCCTCCACCTCTTGCCTCTTTTTTTTTGGGCCCAAATTGACGGTGGTAATTGCATAATCTTGAGGAGTAATTTCCTCTCTTGTCTTGTCAATTGTTGGCACAACAATCTCTATTGTATGCTGGCATGCTTCATCTTTTTGAATGGTGGAAAGTATCTTGGTTGGTTTCTTCACAGGGGTTGTGTCCAGTCTGGCCAAGAAATCAGCCATGTCACCTTCTTCTGACATGTCTACTTGTTCAACTGTCTTTAAACTTTCCCTCAGCCAATCCAGAATGGTAGGATTCTCTACTTCTTCTTCTTGAATTTCATGTACACAAGGAGCACTGTGAATTCCCTTGAGGGCGGAAATCATTCCCTCTTGGAATTCGTCATCTGCAATGTTAACTTCATCATCAGATTGGAGAATCTCAGTGTCCGTAGGAGATGGCGGTTGATCTTCTTCTAGCTGGATGGGAAGGGGAGACAAAATTCTTATATCTACCAAAGATTCATCAATATCCATTATGTCGTTAATATTTGCAGATGCAGCTGAGTGGGGTGGCTTAGCCTTCTGCTTCTTCTGAATAGGCTCTTCAACCACAACCTTGTCCTTGGATTTCCTTTTCCTTGAACTAAAATTTTCAACCAGCTCACTTCCTTGGGACACTCCAGTGTTTGAGGAATAAGACTATTCCTTCCCATCAAATCATATGTCAGCCCTACATTGTTCCACCGCAAATCCTGAACTTGTTGATCTACCCACCACTAAGAGTACTCAACAGCAAGCCTCATGAAGGTGTCCAAATTTTCAAGCTCTGGCTTAGACCATCGTATAGGAAGCAAGGGTCTACTTTCATCAAATCCTAGCTAAGTGAACTCACCATCATCTTCAATTTGATCTGGTATCCTGAAGAGGTCAGTTGTCCTTATCAAGCTAACTGGTAGTCGAGACCACATTCTCTTTATGACTTCAAACTCATCAAGAGCATTTTCCCAATAATCTTCTAGCTTGACTTTGTGCTTATACTTCCTTCTACTTATCCTATATGGTGATGAGGATCGAAATTATCCCAAGACTGATATGAATTGAAGGGATACTTTTCTATTTCCAGTATGGCACTTTCTGCTACTTGTGCTGATGGGCACGATTCTTCCATATTGCCAATGAAAAGTGGGAATGTGACTGCCGCCTTACGCTTTTCTCTTTGGAAGTTCTAATATGTTTCTAGTTGTTTGAGAACCTCTAGCAATACCATTATGTTAGTGGGAAAAATTGGAAGTTTGAAAGGACGTCTCGTAAAACCTTGGATCCGGATGTAGGTGAATATAGGAAACTGGATATACCAGGATCCATATATGTTGATGAGGCTTTTGGATTCATGAGATAATCTCTGATGTGCTCCTCCTTGCAGTATTCTTGTTATATGCATGAGAAATGCATCATGAGCTCTTCTAAAATGTACCTTTTCTGACAGCTGTAGTTGAGGGTAGTAGTTATATACTTTAAGTTCATTTTCTCCATTACCTACCGGACCTCGGCATATCAATCCAACATATCTATAAGCTCTTTCCAACATGTAAACCACATATGAGCTCATATGGAAGGACTTGGTGCGCTCCAAATTGACTAGTTGTTCGTGGATGTTATTGCTAATCATTCTTGCCCAATTGAACATTTTAACTCCAGAAATAATTTCATCTATGAAGAAATACATCCACGTTTGAAATAATGCACCTTGGGGGCTGCCCATTATTCTATTTAGTAGCAAAATTATATCACCATAATCCTCCTTAAAAAATTTCCGCCGCAAAGTCTTTGGCATCTTCTTAATTGGCCTTGGTTTCAACAACCATGACTTGTTAAAATTAGTTGTGCATTGCTCACTTCTTTCTTCAAAAAATCTCCTTGTGTCTTCCTCAATTTTCTATGAAGACTTGTGGTGGCTAGGGATGCCAAAGGCTTCTTGAATGGCGTGCTCTCCAAGATGTGCTAAGACTCTCCCGTCAAGAGCAACAATTTTCCTTTCCTCTGGATTATAATGTCTTGTGCATTCCACCATTAATTCAGGGTACTCAACAGCCGGAGGAAATCCAGCTGCCTGGACAATTCCATTTCATACCATTCAGCAAGCTATGGCTATGGGCATGAGTCCATTTAGTGCCATCATTCTTTTTCTGAATTCTTCAAAATCTACATGTCCCATGTCAGTATCTTTGATATTCTTCCATTTTGAATTGACTTTGGATTCCAGCTGCGGTCCTTTACTCGCAAACTTCATTTGTTTCTTCTTTGAAGATTCGCCTTGTGTAGTCATCCACCTGTAACAAAGAAAACATATTAATTTAAATAATTTAATTCAGATTTCCTCTCTCCTAAACATATTAATTTTTAGCTTGTCAAAATCAGATTTCACAAAAAGTAAGTTGAAAAATGGTGCAGGAGCACCCAGTACACACAGTTTCAACAATTCATCCTTTGAAGGAAAGCATTAGGAATTTAGGGGTATTTGAGTAAATTAATGTTAAATAAGGTCTTTGAGACTATTTTTCATGTAATTGGGGGGTTTTTAACGTTATTTGTTCCAAAAGTGCAAAAG
Source organism: Sequoia sempervirens (assembly GCA_007258455.2). Classification (NCBI taxonomy): domain Eukaryota; kingdom Viridiplantae; phylum Streptophyta; class Pinopsida; order Cupressales; family Cupressaceae; genus Sequoia; species Sequoia sempervirens. The sequence continues at coordinate 63,636 of VDFB02320046.1, read as the reverse complement.
GTTGCATAATATTGTGTTTATTATTAACAAATTGTCAAACAATGCAAAATTGAGCAATGTAAGGGTTAAGGTAGTTTGTGGTCAGTTATAGGCATTCCATGGGTAGTTTGGATTGGAAAATGTTTAAATTGCCTCTTGAAGGCTCGAGAGAGGTTGGTTGTAGCATTTGAAAAGAGAAAATTAATATAAAGTTCTATTTTCTAGTTATTTTCTGGTTTTTCTTTCATTTCTTGGCCTGTGTACAGTTCTGTACAGCAGGGTTAAACTTTGAAATGCCTTAAATCCATCAGAGGATAGAGTTGTCACTATTTTCTATTGTTTCTTGAGAGTTCTTATTATGAATTAAGCCTATTGAAGTGAATTTGCTGCTAACTGGTCTGAAACAGGGCAGTAGGGTTTTGAAGTTCAATGTGTGTTGAAGGGCCATTCCTCCTTCTGTGCAGGCTGTAACTCAGAGGAATGGGCCTATATAAAGTAGGGCAAGAATAAGTATGAGCCTCCTTGTGGTGGAAGAGTATTTAAAGTAAATTAACAACACTGCCCTATTGCAAAACTGAGTTTTGGGCCTTGGAGTCAAGGCTAAAGTAAGTGAAAAGTATATAGGGAATGGAAACCTGGGTAGAAACCCTAGAAGATAGCCTTGGTAGGTGTATTTGATGTTATCTAAAAGTTTTGAGTGGCTGTAAGTGACTGGTTGTGTGAGGAAGTTAGAAACCCTATGGTAAAGGGGTGAAAAGAGTGGGAAATTAGGTGGTTTACAAAGGAAGTATGTGCAAAACGTGAGGGTAGTCAAATATTAAGATGTGTTGAGCATGTGCAGGTTGAAATATGAAGGATTCAAGTGGTTTTAGGTCTGCAAGTGATCTGGGTATAGGACTTTCAATAAGCCCTAGTTTTTAGGAAGGAAAAGGAGGGTTTGTTGGAGCAGCAGTATAGAAGGGCAATATGGAAATTTTGATCAGTGAATCTTTTGTTTTGTGCCACAATTTGTGACTATCCAAGAGTTGGTAAGGTGAAAGGCAGTTTAAAAGACACTTTGTTTGTAAATGTGGGCTAATTCTACTAGCCCTTGGACACGGTGTCTTAATGTTTTTCTATGTTTTGACAAATGAATCTTACTTGTAAGCTTGGAACTATATTTTTCATGGAATATGGATGCTATATGGATGATCAGTGGGTGTTCTTACAATTTTCTTTGAGGAGTTGGTCCTTCAGATGCTCAGTTGTGAATTGGGAAGCCATAGAGCTGACCCTATGGAAGTTGTGCTAGTTATTTGATTTTGAATTGGTGTTTGGTTTTCAAAGCTTGGTTGAATGTTCCTCCACCCTACTCTGCATCAAAAAATAAATGGACTGAATAAATTTTGCAAGAGTGCATAAAGTTAGAAGTAATAATGAATTCCATTAATCTCCATTTTGAATTCTTTAAAATTTTACTCTTTTGGTGTGTTATCGTGGAATCTAGTAGCACTCGTTCCACAAATAACCCCCCTTATGAAACTTGTTTGTTTCCTAGGTTCATGAAGTTCAAGTATGTAAAATGAGGTAATATTCAAGCCACCTCGTAATGCGTTCCAAATCCTTAAATGGTCAGTTTGAGCATCCCTCTATGTTCGCCTCGCGAAGACCTTCGAAACAAGCTCCTTCGTGAAGTCTCACTGATCATACTTAGTGAAATTGTGAAAGATGTAGTTGTGCCTAAAAAGTGCGCTCTAACTCATCCAAATTTTTGGCTAAGTGTTGAAAGTGTAGGGGCGCCAAAAATTAGCACCCCTGCATAAAAGTGATTTTTCAAAAATGTGCAAAAGCGCTAAAAAAGTGCGCTCTTACACATTGTTGCCAGACTTAGCCAGTTTTTGGCTCAGGCGCACTTCTTCATATCATTTGCATATTTCACTTTTCGTGCCATCTTTTATGCCTCAATTTAATGAACGACTTGAGTTAGGTTTTTGATGTTTCCTAATCACTTAAAAGTGATTTTATGTTTCATTTTCATCAAATGTGGTTTTCAAACTTATCTCCTCTTTGTTGGGCGCGCATCTTCCTTCCCCAAAAACACGTTTTCTTGAGGATCTTCTCCTTGGTCGTGCTAGGGTTTTGAAGTCTTATTTCAGGTATGTTGTTATTTGTTCCTCTTTTCTTAACTTCTCTTTATGTCTGCGTTTTGTTTTGATAGGTTTTGTTAATGCATTTTTCCAAGTCGTGCTCTTGATTTCTTTAAATCAAAATGTGTTTTCCTCATGCTCTTTCTCTTCCTTCCATACGCGTTTGTTTCTCTTCCTTCTATACACGTTTATTTCTCTTCCCTTTATCATGCATTTTTATCCTTCCTTTTCACATTCTTCTCATGGTCGGGTTTCTTCCTTATGTTTACCAAGGGGTTTTGGTTCGGTCATCCCCTTCTATCTTTTGTTCTTGATCATCCCTTGAATAGCTTCATGCGTGTGGTTTCTTCATGTGATGACACTCATTTTAACATTGGCTGAAAGTCCCTCATTATGCCATGGTGTTGTCCTCAGAAGAGTTTGCACCTTAAACATATTCTATGTTTTGAAATCGCCTAAGTGATGAATTTCTCCAACCATGGCACGTTGTTTTAGTCCACATTTTCCTTACACAAGATATGAGCAAAGTGTAAGGGCATTGAATTTCAGCGCCTTGACACTTTGAACCTTGTTTTAACACTCCAAGTGCAGGAGTGTTGTTTTTCAGCACCCCTACACCAAAGTTTGTTTTCTCCTAAGTGCAAGGTTGTTGATTTTCAATGCCCTTACACTTTTCCCAATTTTTTATCTTAAACACCTCAAAACTTGCCAGTTTCATCCTGAACCTCGCTCATTCCACTTTGTGCATCGTTTTTTGTGCCTTGTCATTCGCTCCACGCTTGCTCATCATTGTTGCTCACCTCACGCATCCCCATCTTGTTTAATGACTAACGTTTGTTCTGACTCCACATCTTGCAGTCTCTTTTCAAGATCCTCAAAGTTGTTGATCAAGGATTCAAAATTCTCATATGATTGCTAGAAAACCTCTATCGTCTTCAAAAGAAAAAGACAAAATGAAATATAAGTATCAAGGTGTCTATCCGTCGACTGTAGTGGTCTCTAAGGTGGAAGAGATAAAAGACACAGAGGTTGGTCATCAAGACTTGGTCGATTTTGCAAAGAAAACTGAGAAGAAGCCTCTTCCTGATTCTATGAGGGCAATTGTACACAATAACTTGCATTTGGTATCTATGTTCCCTATTGTTGCGCACAATACAAAAAAATTCTTTCAAGTTGCATCCCACTACATCAGGGAGAGCAGAAGTGTGATTGATTCTTCTATGCACGATATTTTGAGACTCGACCTTGACTTCTTTGATATTGTGTTTAAAGTTCCACAAATGGAGTACATTGACATCTCGATACAAAAAGCACAAGAAGTCTATGACGCTAATCCCAATAAAGCTAAAAACCTGAAAATAGCCAATGGTTGAAGAAGCCTAGGCAAACTGTTTCCAAATGGCCAAAGGGACTCCTGTGAAGTGATTTCAAAGATGATGTCAAAGATATGATCACGTTCTTGAGCAGAGTGAAGGGCTTTCCTGAATCATCCACTTTTCATGATTGGATGTATGAATACACCAGGATCATAAGAAGACAAAAAGTTCATATTGACTGGGGAAAAAAAATCAACGATGAAATACATGAGCAACTGATCAATGCACCTTCTACATTAAAATTCTATATGACTTCTTATCTGGTGTATGCAGTAGCTGTAATGAGGCAATTTCTAGGTCTATCCACAAAAGGGAATTGAATGCTGGTACTTGTGTATAAATTTTTCTATCAACTGGAGTTGAAGGAAAGCTTCCATCATTTCAGGAGGGTTACTGATGCTTTCTTCATGCCTTTTCTTTTCAATTTTGATTCGACTCTCGAGAGGGGAAGGGTATCCGATGAGGCCTATAAGGTGGTAAGTAAAGTTAGATGCATATTTCTACAATTCCCAACATTTACTTATTTGAGAGTAGGATGCTACACTGGCTGCCCTTACATGTTGCCACGATATCCTCTGGACAAGTGGGTTCTCATGGAGATGTGCAGACAGCTGATTTCAGTGCACAAAGAATGAAGAAATATTCACAAGCATGGATCCAAGTTCTCACTAACAATCGGTAGATACACTATCCCGACTGTACAAAAACCCAAATTTGTTAATGCTGAGATGCAAATCATGACAATCAGGACCTACAGGTATAGGTTTGATTTTGATTACCGGGATGTCAGAAGGTAATTGAAAAAGGGTCATCATCACTAGTACCGTTTTGAGGACATCTGGGCTGATTACAGAGATGAAGAAGCCATTCGCAAAATGGATTATTGCAGGTTGACCATACAACAGATCAGAGGCCTTGATATTGTTGACCTACCAGACGATTTTACATATCCTGGCGATATCATGAATGTTGTCTATGATGAACAAGAGATTTCTAAGAAGTCGTTGCCTGCAATTCAATGGTCTAGGAAAGAAAGTACTAGCATCAAAGAGAAATTGGCACCAATCTTATCCAACATTGCAGAATGGTTACACAAGCATGGTTTTGAAATGAAAAGTTTCATAACAGATTCAGAAGGAGAAGAATCTGAAGCAGAAGCTCGCCGACAACAAGAACTCCGCATGAAAAATAAATCAGCGGTTGTTCCCACTTCTTCACGAAGAGGTCCCAGGATCAAGTTTACTATTGGAAAGAAAGATACCCAGGCAGTCCTAGAAGGATAAACCACGGAATTTGAACCATCTCGCTTTAAAGGTAAAAGGGTTGTTTCAGAGGAGATAGATTTCGATGAAGAAGGTATTTCCAGTGACCAATCCGTTGAAGATGAAGACTCAACAAAAGTAGACTCTGATGCAGAAGAAGTTTATGAAAGCAGACAAGAGTCTGAAGAAGATTCTGAAGAAGAATCTAAAGGTGATTCTGAAGGTGAACCAAAATCAGAGAGACAAAAGGGTGATCAACAGGAACCCAAGCATGATCAAGAAAGAACTATGTCTCCACCTAAGAATGTAGTTGAGGAAATTCCCAGAGCATCATCGCCTGTGATTTCCAGTGTTCCTCATACTCCTCCACCTCTTGTTCCTTCATCACCTATTCCTACCATAGGCATTCCTGAAGTAGAGGTATCCACTATTCCTACAACATCAACCTTGCTTAATACTCTCTCGGTGACAAGCATTCATACTATTGATATTATGTTAAGTCCTCCATCATCCATTCCTAGCATGTCTTCGCCAACATATGATATCACTTCTAAAACTAAGTTCAATCGGTTCATGAATGAATCAATACATGATCAACTCAATGTGCAGTCTACAAGAGCAATGATGACAGACACTTCGCCCATTGTCACAATACCCGTGGTAACTTCAGAGGTGACAATGACGACAGAGTTGACAATGAATCTAGAAGTTCACACCTCCTTTCTTCCCCCTTGGTTGATATCTCAAGCATCGAAGCGGAAGAAGAAAATGATTTCTCCAAAGGAGCTCGACCTCAAAGAGATAGTCCCTCCAAAGGCTAAAGGGAAGAAAAAGGAAAAAGTATACTCAAGGCTAAACGTTGACAAGACTAGCCAAAATTATGCGGAGATTGGCATACTACCACAAGAAGAAGGAGATGTCAATATGGAGGACTACACAGTAACAAGAGTCTAGCTTGGAAAAGTTACCAATGAAAGTGCAAAAGCAGATGCGCAAGTGACATTAGACATCTTGGCTGGAAAACTGGATAAAATGGAGCAAGCTCGTAATATGTACAAACAGAGGGAAGAGCATTATGCCACTATTGTAAAGAGACTTGCAGGATCTTCAATTAATGCACAACCGCTGGCAGTGGTAAGTATTGAGGACCCAGCTGTCAAGAAAGCTGAGAAGTTTTCCTCCAAAGGTAGGGTGTTGTATGATTTCGTTGAGAAGATCACAGAACACAGATCTCAGATCATAATTGTTGCGGACGAGAAAACTACTTTGTTGGCCAAGCTCACCACAGAGCTTGATAAAGAGAAAAGTGTACTTTCCCAGGAGCGTAGAGATATGGAAAAATGCCTGCTGTCATGGTCACAGATGAAGCAGGTAAAGCTCAGTAAATTGGTGGAAGCTGGGGTAATTCTCAATAAAGAAAAGTTCATTGAGGTAAGAGAATCCTTGAAATATCAAATTCAAGTAATTCAATCTCTTACAGAGGATCTCCACCAAGTGCAGGAAGATGTCGAAGGGCATCGTGTGATTCTTGAAAAAGGTATCAAGGAGTTACCAGGACAACTTATTGAGGAAAATCGTATCTTCCTGCCAGCCACAAAAATATCCCAGATCTTCAAGGAAGCCATCATGAAGATGATTGACAGCGCAGACTTTTTAGAAGCCTCTCTGAATGTCATTTGTGATACAAGGCTCACATTGGATAACCTGAAAACTCATCTTGATAGGTGCAAGAAGGTTCACTCATCCACCATGAGATCGATCACGAGAATTCACACCATTGTGGATTACACCGTTGGTCCGAGTCAGAAGTTCGTGTAAGAGACCAGGTAGAAATATGAAGACTTTCGTGCCCAAAGCAAGGAAACATGAATGTTCCTGATCTCCAGTGTTAGACATTTTTTATGCTTCCCATTATGCATCTTGTAAATATTTCTTGACATTTTATGTCTTTTTGTAAATCGTAATTTCACCAAGTTCGAGATGTAATCTTTTGAGAACAAATTACACTTTGACTTTGGTCAAAGTTAGGTGAGATCTCCTTGAATCGCTCACCCAACTTTCCTTAATTTTCTCAATTAGTTTCCTAATTTTGCTCTTCCCTCTTTCCATATATATGAGGGATTTCCTTTGTATTAGGCATCTTTTAGTATTTTGCAACGAAGTGCTGCCCTTTTTGAAAAAAATTGTGAAACTTTGTGTTCATACTTCGCGAACAAAATCTGATCAATAAAGAAGAAGATTGCAAACCAGACTTTGTGTTGGATTTGATAGTCTTGTGAATTGATCTCTTTTGGTGGTAATTAGTAAGTGATATCTGAAAGACTCTAAGCAATTCATGTTAACTTTTTGTTACATCTTTTACTTAGATTTACATTTGTGTTTTTTTTAACTATTGTTGGATGATCTACAAGACTTTGCGCTTGTAATTGTTCATACTGTTTGAGGAATTGTTGCATTTGAGAAGACTTTGTGCTTCTAATGCAACAAACGACACATCTTTCACAGATCCACCATTGAGAAAGCTACGTGTTGTGACCTTTTCACACATCACCTCATTCAGAATAGGGACACCCTAATTTTTGCTCCATTCAAGTCTTTTGGCTTTCTTTTTCTCTCTGTTTCTCTCTTCTGCTATCTACCTTTCTGGGGATGTACTCGTCTTTGAATGTCAATTGAAGTTTTGGCCAAGTCTGTAGAATTAGGGTTTTCATTTCTCAAGTCAGTTTGAGGTCAAATCAAGTTTGGCTATTGGAATATGAGACTAACATTATTGTCAAGAGGGCTACAAACAAGTTTCCAATGAATTTTCACTAAGTTCCAACAACTTACTATTTTTAGTAATTACTTGATTTGGGACATTTTCTTAGCACGATTGAAATTCTGACCGGTACACTGCATCCTGAGCACATCAAGCTATTTGTCTGCAAGTTTTGAGCCAGAATTGACAACTTTCTATTTTTAGCAAGTTCACCTTTAGGAGCAAGTTTTAGGGTTTACATGCAAAGTTTTTCAATGCATGTTTGGAGATTCTTTATGGGTTTTCTGAGACCTACGCGGTGATATAACATGCAAGATGAGATGATGAATTTTAGTACTTAGCCTTCAGAGGCTATTTTTAGGGTTTGCGTGTTGAAATTTTCTTCACATGTCTGAACATTCGCAGTGGTATAACATGCAAACCAGGATCAAGACTTTTTCAAGAGTCATCTTCAGAGGCTATTTTTAGGGTTTGCATGCAAGAATTTTCAACGCATGTCAAGTTATTCTTTATGGGTTTCTCAAGAGCTATGCAGTGATATGACATGCAAGGCGAGATGATCACTTTTCAGAGACTTACTATTTTTAGCAGGATCATTCTGACAGCTGCCCAACACCTCAGGATCACGAACAGAGCAAAGTGCAATAGAAATGGGGTCAAACGGAGGTCGTTTGAGCAACATGCAAGTCAAATTAGGGTTTCTAGCTTTGGGACCCAAAATGAGGGGTAAAATGCCAAAAAAATTGAAAATTGATGTATCCCACTACGATCAATATCTTTCAAGCTATCCACCGGTAAAATTTGAAGGCAATCAGAGTAGTTGCTATAAATAGTAAATCACCTCTAGAAACATGCTATAAATAGTAGGTCAGCTCAGGGCGGTAGTGTGAACAGATCAATTAGGTCATGAGGATCCTGTGGCACGAATTCTAGATCAATCCAGGCTTCAAAGGTATGAAAATCATAGGACTTACTAAATATAGTAAGACATGAGCGAGCAGGCCAAAAAAATTCTAAGTCTGACAAAATTCCTGCTCACCCTATCAAATGCACCCAAGGAGGCTGGCAGGAGGATGGAAAAGTTTCAACTGTTGAAGTTTGTCCTGCTTGACCCCCAAAATGCGCCCAACTTTCCTTGAAGTTGATGAAAAAGTTTCTAAGTCTGAAGTTAAGTCCACCTCTACCCCTCAAATGCGCCCTCATCTCCAGCATGTGATAGAAAATATTCTAAGTGTTTACAAAATCCACCTCTACCCCCAAAATGCGCCCAACTACAAGAGGCATCAAGGAAAAAAAAGTTAAGTGGTAAGTTAAATCCTCCTTGACCCCTGGAATGCACCCTCATCTAGCCAAGGTGAAGAAAAGGAGTTAAGGCATTGCTAAGTCCTTCTAGACCCCCTAAATGCACCCAAGGAAAGAAGTGATGGATGAAAAAAGACTAAGGCGTAGTTAAATTCTCCATGACATGCTAAATGCGCCCAAGTTCAAGACCCATGCTAGGCGTTAATTCCTACTTGATATGTAAAATGCGCCCAACTTCTTTGGCTTTGAAGGATGTTGAAATATCCTACGTGTTGGAAGTTATTCCTTCACCACATGCTAAATGTGCCCAAGTTTAAGTGAAGTGGAGTAAAAGTGACTAGGGCGTTGAAGTCAAAGTTCCTTCACCACATGCAAAATGCACCCAAGATGGAGTAAAATTTGTTAAGTGAAGTTAATTCCCCCTCAGTATACAAAATGCGCCCAGATAGAAGATGAAGTTAAGACTTATGCCTAGTGTTAATTCTTGTCTGACATGTAAATGCGCCTAGAATATTGAAGATGTTAGCTCTGAGAAAAATGTGTTTGTCAAAGATCCTCTTTGACCCCTCAAATGCGCCCATGTTGGTGATGGGACTTAAAAAAAATTCTAAGTATTAAAATTTCACCTCTAGAGAAAATACGCCCAGGCTTGAGAGGGTGATGAAATTTTCTGAGGCATGGATGAGTCAGATACTCCAGCTTCAAGAAATTGATGAGAATTTTTGAGGCCAAGCAAGAAAATACACCCAGAGATGAAGAACAAGAACAAATTTGAGGCAAAATATTTTTCTAAGGTTAAAATTCAAAAAAATTAAATGTCCCCCTTTATTTGTAAACACATGAATTCAACGCTTTCTAAGGGGAATTTTCTTTTGGGTATCGAACATCTTCGATGAAGAATGGATTTTAAAATTCTCCACACCTCGCCAAGGATTTTGAGATGAATATTTTTTATGGGCACCTAGTTGATGAAATTTTCTAGAGGAAATAAATTATTTCTAAGGCAGATGGGCTAAAAATTGGCTAAGGAAAAAAGGGGGTATCATGTTGGTTGGAAAAATTTCTAAGGCAGAAAGAAATCAAGCAACACCCTCTAAACACACCGTCAAAAGTTTCTAAGGCACAACTTCAAGGTACACAGGAAGCAGAGTACAAGATGGGTGAAAATCTCAAAGGCATTGAAATATGAATCACAAGCATTATACGCCCAGCCTACTGATGTTGAAAAATCATGAAGGAAGCAAAGTTGGCTAGAGAAAAATGATGAACCCTATCAGATCCAGAGATCACTCTGGCCTTGGATTCAAAGCATGAAAATCAGGTGAGTAAAGTGAATTTATATTATGAGGTGTTCTGATGCTCTTCTCCTTACTTGTTTTGCAGGATGAACATCAGAGCCAAGGCACGATGGCTTGGGGAGATGAAGCGAGTACTTGAAAGAAATGGCTAAGTGTTGAGACTTAGTATGTGCCCAACTCAAGTGGCAAAGAAGAAATGCTTGAGTTCAAGACAAGAGAATCCTTCCAAGCTCAGGATGGAGGGAAAAATGGAACCCAAGCATTAATGGTCACCATCAAGTACTTCAAAGTTGAAGAACAACATCAAGGAGGAAAATCATCGTTGAACAGGTTAAAAGGTTACAGGCTTGAAGTTAGATTGAGAATGTGCCTACCATATCCATTCAAGGAGTTGAAGCAATATTAACCAAACTCAGGCTATTTGCAGTCGGAGAAAGAACAATGAGAACGTGTTTCCAGACAAGAAACTTCTAAAAGGGTGGTGGACATTAATTGCTCATTTATTACCCCACTCCTATTGGTGACAGTTTTTAGGGTTACGATTTATGTGGCTCAATCTAAGCCCTTCATTGTAATTGAATCTAAATCATCCGTTGGATTGGGCCAACTATAAAAGGGGCATCCCCCACCTCATTTGTAATTCAATAGAGATTAGATTAGCAAAGAAGGAATAGAGGGAGATTGGTAGAATAGAAGGTAGCATAGTTTGATAGTTTAGGCTAGATTGAAAAGGAAGGAAAGTCTTCCATTTGAATACTTTGTAAGAAGTTGTTGTGAACACTTTCATAATAAAAGAGTTTTCATTGATGGTGATCTCTTCTTTGTTATGAGTAGCTAGCAAGGCTTCTTAATCCTTCCAATTCGCGTAGAATCTTGAAGTAGCTTAAAGTAAAGTAGATTTCATTTCATGCAAGTACTTAGTAGTTGTGGAATGTGGTGTTTGATTCGAGCAAACTTCATCTATCCATACCACTAGTGTGTTCGCTGATGGTGAATGTGCCTTGTGTGGTCAACTAGAATATCGTGTACTTAACTTTGATCATGATTTGTATGTTTATATGTGTCATTGTGATGGTATTTTCATGCTAAGTTGTGATCTGAAAACCTTGAGCTACTCCTCTGAAGATTGCACCAGTTCTGTGGAAGCTATCTGAAGTGAGGCAAAGTGGAGCCTAGTTGAAGTTTGGGAGAATTGATCGCCATGTCCCACACCTTAGAGAAGATTAGAACCTTCCTATCCCTACAACCATTTTAAATTCAGTACATTTCTGGTTAGTATTAGGAAACTTGCACTTACCTGCCAAATCATTCGAACCACGTGAAGCCCTTAATATGCTGTCTGCTGTCAGCTGCCGAACAATTGCGTAAGTCCCCTTGAAATATGAGCAAAATCACATCAAGCCAACTAAAACTATCCATCGCCTAGAAGGAACATTGGAGTTGAATGCACGAACTCTCTCGCAATCTTAACATGACAGATACTTTGATCAAGAGAGAATAGGGTAGTCGTTGGCAACTTTATTTTGTGTTGGTGTGATCACAAAAATCACATCAACACTGCAGAACGACTTTGTGCCTTCGTGAGCTTTCCCTTTTATTTTACTTATTTATTGTTAATCACTTCTGGTATCTCTATGCTTTGCTTTGACAAGATAAAGGTATTGGCATTACTGCTTGTTGATTGTTTTAGGTTATTGTGAATTGAGAACTTCCAATAGTGAAGCATTGTAAACATATTCTCTGAAAAAAGAGAGAAGGATGAATGTGACACCCCCCCTACTTCATGAGTATTGTGTACATTGTGTAAATTACTTATTTGTTTTACTATCACTTCTGTCAGCAGTAAGAAGGGCGCCTCGCTTTTCTGAGAGGAGAGATTCATATCTCACATAGTTGTGGCTAAAGTCCTAGTTGTGTAATCTATCGAAAAGTTGATTACATAATTTTCACCCAACATGGTGGCAATTCAACTGTGAAGAATTTTGACTTTACTTCCAAAAATCAAGCCAGCCGTTCAGAAATTTCTCTCTTCAATTCCAAATTCTCTCCTGAAAAATGACTTCTCTTCTGAATTGCTTCTCAAGAAAAAATAAACTTGCTCAAAGATATGGTGAAAATGACTTGTTGAATTGCCTTTTAAGGTTGAGCAATTGATTTGTTTTAGCAATTTCATTTTTCTTCTCTTGAGTTCTCCTCTTCAGCAAAGTAAGTTTCCAAATTTATGTCTCTTTTCTTGAGTAAGTTTCCAAATTTATGTCTCTTTTCTTGAGTTCGAACTCTTCAGGATAAACTTTGGAAAATAATAAAAGATTTTCATGAATTTTCAATTTTATTTTCCAAACTTTTAATTTTCTCCAAATTTAAAAAATTATTCATCAATTTCAATGTTGGATGAAGATTTTTTAATTTTCTCTCTCTTGAAGTCTAACTTCATGTCGAATTTTTAATTCTCTCTCTCTTGATGTCAAGGTGAATTTTGTGTCGAATTCTTCATTTCAAGGCGAATTTCATACTTTCTCTGCCATTTTCATCTTGGCATGGGCATATTTTATGTTGAGTTCTCCATTTCTATCTCCTAAAATTGGACTTCTCATTGGGTTGCCATACTCTCTCTCTTCTCAAGGCGGACTTTCTTAGACTTGTTCGATTTATTTTCCATTCAAGTGTCATGGCACACTTTCAAGGCTTCTTCCATTTATTTTTATAGCCTTCATAGGAATGGCAGACTTCTAAGGTGATTGCCTTCTTGTTATTCATTTTTCCATAGCCTTCTAGGAATGGCGAACTTCCTTCCTTATCTTCATTTGTCTACCTCTCTCTAGGCAGACTTCCTTGTCTTCATGCCATATGTTAGGCTGGGTGGACTTTACTTGATGCTTTCTATTCCTATGGCAGACTTTGTAAACATTTTCCAAATGATAGTAGGCTGGGCGAACATAGTGGCTTTCTTTCCAGCGGACTTCCTTATGGACTTTCCATTTGACTTTCCAATAGATGGCGGACTTTTAAGAGGACTTTCCACATGATTTTCCATTCAACTCTCCAGCTGGGTGGACTTTATAAAGCATTTTCCATTTGTTCTAAGGTTGGCGGACTTCTTTAACTACTTGCCAAGCTCTTTAAGGTGGGCGGACTTTCTCAAGGCTTTTCCAAATGTCTTCTCTTGTGAGGTCAGACTTTCTAGTGCTCTTTCCAAATGCTATCAAGAGTTGGGGCGGACTTCATAGAGGACTTTCCACATGATTTCCCAAGTCTAGGCAGACTTTGAAGGTGTTCTTCCATTTACCACTCTCAGCTAGGCAAACTTTCAGCCTCTTTTCCATGTCTTCATGAAGTTGGGCAGACTTTCAAGCCACTTTGCCATTCATTCCATAGCTAAACTCTCCATACGTAGGCGATTTCCACCATTTCACCATGAATTTCATGCTGGTTGCACCATATTTTCTTATTTTTCATTGAATTTTCCAGATTTTCCACTAATTTTTGTGATTTTTTGATTGATTTTTCTAGATTTTCCATTGATTTTTTGATCTGGAAGTCTGATTTTTGATGTTTTTTCATTGATTTTTCAAATTTTTCATGCTTAATCAGATTTCACCATGGATTTCATGAATTTTTTCAATTAATTTTCTGTGATTTTCCATTGGCTTTTTTGGGCTTTTGACTTGTTTTTTGAAATCCAGACACTTTCTAAAGATAGAAACCCTACCAAAAATAGAAACTTTTCCAAAATAGTAACTTTCCAAAAATAGCCCCTAAAAAATAGGAAGTCCAACATGGGCCAAAAATGCCAAAAATGAAGTCCCTAAAAAATAGGGGGTCCGGAGGGTCAATCCCCAAAAAGTAGATGTCAGAATTGGATGAAACGACAGTCAATCTTCGTCCTTCGGGCCTTCTGAGTCCGTCTAAAGTGTTTAGGCACTGATTCTGACTCAAAATCTCAACTTGGCTCTAGATGATGTCTTAAAAACTCTATCTCGAAAACCCCAGAGCAAAACGAACCACGAAAGTGAAGCTCAAGGCAAAACCAAACGAGCAAACCAAGGAGGGTCCCCATTTGCAATGGGGTGTTGTGTGAATTAGGTCACGACATTTGGCGACTCCACATGAGGAATGTTCTTGAACATTCCAAAGATAAAGACCTATTATGAATCTGGAATCTCTAACTAATCAAACTAACTTACCTCTAGGTTAAAAGTGTACTCAGAAGGGAAAGGAAACCTAGATTGCATCAAGACACTTTTCCCTTCAATCACAAGTGTCTGCAAATGCGTTCATTCCATCTCGTGAAATCAGTATGATTCTTTGGTTCTGTCATGGCAAGCCGTGTAATTTGTCTCAACTCCAAAAGCATCCTTGGATAGAGCCTCGTTGCTAGTGAGCATTTATAGCCCCGACGAGGTTATCCTCTATAAACTCACGAAGATTGCTCTACTTCCAACGATTTATTATTTCTTTTGATTTCCTTATTTTCTCTTTTGATGATTGATCGATTTGAGTGCATGCCTGTAGAGATGTCCGCACACCCAAAGCCAAATGTTTTGATTTGCTCATTTTTTTCCTTTTATTATTTTGATAATTCTTTTCTTTTCACATATTTCCACATTTTGGCTTGTAAGCAATGAAGCTCACATGGGTTTGAGTATTATAGTGGTGCTGGAGCCAGAATTTTGATTAGCCTCACCTTGACTTCTCCAAGGAGACCATAATGACTCAAAGAAATTATTGTGTAAAAATATAGTGATCTTCAATACTTAGTGTCTAGATACAATATAAGATTCCCCTTCTAGCCAAGTACAAATCCTAACCTAAAGTTAAACTAGAAGGACTCAATCTCAAATTCTGAGATTCCTAACAAGTATTTACGCCAAGAGACATAAGCCTACAGTGGCAGGAGCCCCTATAGGAGGCCAGCAAAAGTAATGGTCTTAGCAAAAAGAAATGATCTGTATTCTTAAACATGCAGATTTCAATTGACGTACAACTCGCAGCAGTATGCATGGTAGGCAAAATGGTGAACAATAAGGAAGAGTGGTGTGTCTGAAATGGACGATCATAACCGACGGTAGTGGAAGAGTCGTTGGCATCTTTAAAATAATCTTAAATCTCTTCGGGTTAAAAAAATCTCAAAACATTCCAATTTCGAGCCAACATGCGCTTCACAAGCTTCCTCTGCCATCGTCTCCATGGTAGGGCTGTAGGACGTGGAAGAGCTACTCGATTTGAAGCGAGTGGAGACTATGGGGGTTTTCAGAACTTCTTATGATGCTTCCTGCACAAGGACGCACGAAAGAGATGGACCGCTAGAAGAGTTGTTGGCATCTTTAAAATAAGTGTTGGTGTTTTATACTTTTGTTTATTAGTGCTCTATGGAGTTGCATCAGCATTGTAAACCATGGAATCACATTTGATCTTCTCTACAATGTAGATTCGGAATGCCAGGAAGAAAGAATGAGGCGAAGCCTGTTGGAAAGGATATAAATCTCTTCCTGATAGAAAATAAGCATGCTATGAGCTTCATGGAACATTTTACAATAACCATCTTCCAAACGTATAAGGTATAGATTCATTCAAGAGAGCTTGCAGTACATTCCGTGGAGGCCGAAGTGAATGTAAACCAACAGCGACACATTTATAATACAATTTCTATTCGTACAATAAAAATAAAATTGCTATCAAATCCCTTTTCATATAATTTTTTTTTTTCAGAGAATGATTTGAAATTCGTTAGTTTTTAATAGGCTGATTTATTTTGGAGTGAATCTAAATGATAATCTTGTACAATAGTATTGAAAGGAAATTTAAGCAAATTCCATTAAAAAATTAGGATTTGAAATAAAATAACAATCTTTTTCCAAATTCAGCACCAAATGTTGCTTGAAGGACGATTGCACAAAAATGATGCCTGTGTAATTATTAGTGAGGGTTGTTTATCTCTGCAATGCATTACATCGCAATGGTGGGAAGGGAATGTATGTGCACTGTTTCCATTTTATGCGCCCTCCTTTTCTATTTATTTTGACCTGGTGACACTCAAGGTTCAAATATAACTTTTTCTGCACCAGGTCATAATGTGTTTCATTTAATTTCATGTGAATAATTTTGACCTCATTTGTCATACTGAAACTCAAAATAGCAGATTATGAAATCTCAACTAGCGTAAGTATCAGTTTCCCCATATTATGGTAGTCTTGGTCTATTTATAGGTTTTCTTGTGAGCTAATGTCATTGTTGTAATATTTGATTTGAGAATTAGAAAAAAGTTTAAAGGCTTTGTATAAAAGAAGAAAGAAAGAGAATTTATTTCGAAGAACTTCATGGTTTTGATGGGGAACAAAGTGTAGTGATTTTTTTCTAAAACTACTTGAGAATGATGATGAGCACTATTGATTCAATTATTATTATTCACAATATAAATTCTGGAAATAGTCTGTATTGCGTTTTGTTTTTGAAAATCCCAAAAACATTAGATACTTAGTCTTCCATGAATTGTTCTACCAATGAACCTGTCATCACATACAATATACATAGTCTAACAATATCTCTTAGTTAAAAAATAATAAACAATATACATATTAACAATGATATTCAGACAATGAAAATTATAAAATTATAGAAGATCTATTATTTAAACTATATACAGATTATAAATATAATAAAAAATGAAATTATAAAGTACAAGATTATACAAGAGATCTGGTTCTTTTTATTGGATGAATTATAAAATTACTAAATTGTGTAATAGTATCTTTCACTATTACAATAATTCAATTATGAAAAAATATTTGTGACTATTATTTCTTATTTTGTACTTTTGTATTTTTTATCTTTATTTTTTCTATTAATTAATTTTTAATAATTTTATTATATATATTACTTAATTAGAAAAGTTTAATAATATATAATTCTTTAGTAGGTTTTTGTAATATTCTAATTTGGTATTGTGGTTGGATTTTGCACCTTTGATTAAGCTATGAGGGAGTTCATGTGCCGAAGGAAATGAAGTTCAATCTTCTTCCTCATTGTCTTCTTTTACTCCTTGTTGGATGCACAAAGTCTCAAACGAATTTAGTAATTCTTTTGAGAACATGAGATCCACAAGAACATATAGACTGCCAATTTAGAGATTTCTTCCTTTCATGGATCTTGATTTTCATGTCAATAAAAGAAGCAACCTTGCTACTATATGTTTTAGATGTGATTCTTTCATTGACAATCTATTTATCTATATTAAAATTGGTGAAAGTTAATCTTTAATATGGTTTGTATATAAGAACATATTTTCAAATTTAGATCTATATTTAACATATGTTCAATTGTTAAAGTTGATACATGAAAAGTCTGTGTACTTTAACAAATTCAAAATTTATTAATATATTATTAAAAGTCTATTATCCACATTTTATAATTGTAACAATGGAAAATGTCCATTATAACAAAGCTAATTCTAAAATTCAAATATTACTGTCACTTGACAACTACTAGGTCTATGAAAAATTTGTTTCAAAAATGATAATAAAATAAAATATGCACATCCTTTATCTTAAATCATAGTGATTTTTTTAAATTATGTACTTGTGGATGATCAAAAGCTAATTTGATTACACTCAATTTAGGATTTGTGAAGTTAAATATTGATAGAACTATAAGGTCCCTATAATGAAGCCATTTATTAGTACAAAGTTGTTCACTTCTTAGGGTACAATTAGAGTTATGGTTAGGGTTAAGCATAGGTTAGGGTTAGGGTTCAATTAGGTTTAGGGTTAGGTTCAATTAGGGTTAGGATTAATGTTAGGTTGGGATTAGGGTTTAATTAGGGTTAGGGCTTAATCAGGGTTAGGGTTAGAGTTCGATTAAGGTTATAGTTAGAATTAGGTTACCATTAAAATTAAGGTTAGTGTTAAAATTAGGATCATAAGTAGGGTTCAAGTAGGGTTAGGGTTAGGGTTACGATTATGATTAGGGTTGGGGTTATGATTCCATTAGGGCTAGGGTTACATTTGTCAATTTTGTCACCCATGAAATTTAATTAATGTCTTCCATGGTTAGTTTAGGGTTAGGGATAAATTAGGGGTTAATTAGGGTTATAGGGTTAGGGTTTAATCAGGGTTAGATTGAGATTAAGGTTCAATTAGGTTTCAACTAGGGTTAGGGTTAGGATTAAGGTTATGTTAGGATTAGGGTTAAGGTTGGGGTTCAAATAGGGTTTCAATTCAATTAGGGTTAGGGTTAGAGTTAGGATTATAGGATAAAGCTTAAGGTCAAGGTTAATGTTAGGGTTTGAGTTACAATTAGGGTTAGGGTTGAAGCTCAATCAAGGTTAGGATTAAGGTTAGGTTAGTGTTCAATTAGGGATAGGGTTAAGGTTAACATTAAGTTAGAGTTAGGGTTAGTGTTAGGGGTATGGTTACAGTTATAAGATAACGCTTGGGGTTAAGTGTAGGGTTGGGGCTAGGGTCAATTGAAACTAGGGTTAAGGCTTAATAAGGGTTACAATTTAGATTAGGTATCAATTAAGGTTATAATTAGGGTCAAAGTTCAATTATTATTAGGGTTTAATTAAGGTTAGGGTTAGTGTTCACTTCGGGCTAGCGTTATTCAATGAAACTTTGGACTCAAATAAGGTTAGAGTTAGAGTTCAATTAAGATTAGGATTAAATTAGGTTTTAATTAGGGTTAGGGTTAGGCAAAGGTTTCACTTGGGGTAATACAATTAGTGTTAGGGTTAGTGTTGAATTAGGGTTTAGAGTTAGGGTTAGAGTTAAATTAGGGATAAGGGTTAATTAGGGTTATGGTTCAATCATGGTTAGAGTTTAATTAGGGTTAGGATTAGGGTTCAATTAGGATTAGGGTTGAAATCATGGTTTTAATTTAACTAGGTCTATGGTTGGAGTTTAATTAGGTTTAATGTTCAATTAGGGTTAGGCTACGATTCAATTAGGATTCAATTTAGGTTAGGTTTTAATAAGGGTTAGGGTTAGGTCTGACTAAGGTTAGGGCTAAGGTTAGGCTAGGTTTAGGGTTTATTTGAGGTTAGAGATAGGGTTCAATTAGGGTTACAATTAGAATTAAGCTTTCCATTAGAAATAGGGTTATTGGAAAGGTTTAATCAAGGTTAGGATTATGGTCCAATTTTAGTTAGGATTCAATTAGGTTGCAATTAGAGTTAAGATTAAATTAGGGTAAGGGTTAGTGTTAGGGCTATGATTAAATAAGGGTTCAAAGTTAGGATTAGAATTCAATTAGGTTTGGGTGCAAATAGAGTTTAATTAAGGTTACAACTGGGGTTTAATTAGGGTTATAAAGTGATAATTTTCAATTACAGTTTAACTATGGTAAGCGTTAAGATTTAATTATGGTTAGGGTTCAATTAAGGTTATGGTTCAAATAGGGAGAGGCATATATAGGGAGGGGAAATAGGGAGTTTATGTGTGAGAGTGAGAGAAATATATAGAGATAAATATAGGGAGGGAGAAATAGGGAGTGTGTGTGTGTGCGAGTGAGGGAGAGATATTGAGATATAGATAGAGAGGGATATATATAGGGAGAGAGGGATGGGGGAGAAATAGAGAGAGAATAGAGAAGTAGAGAGATATAGAAAGAGAGAGTGATAGGGAGAGAGAGAGAGAGAGATTAGAAAAGATATAGGGGAAAGAGTAAGAGATATGTAGGGAGAGGTAAGGAGATAGAGATAGGGGAGAAGTAGAAAGGAAGATAGAGATAAAGATGAAGATGGATATGGAGAGAGAGGGAGAGAGAAATAGAGATATAAAGAGGGGGAGACAAAGAGAGGGAGGTATACATAGCGAGAGGTACAAATGTAATAAATTAGGATATATATGTATATTAGAGAGAGATGGAGATATATATATATATATATATGTATATATAGAGAGAGGGAGATATATATGTCTAGAGAGAAAGATGAATATGATTATGATTAAGATTAAATTAGGTTAGGGTTCAATAAAAATTATATGATAAAGCCTGGAGGGTTTCAGTGATTGAAGATAGATCATGATGAAAATAAGGGTTAGGGTTAAGGATTAATTAGGATTAGGTTTGAATTAGGGATAGTGTTAGGGTTAGGGATTAGTTAGGATTAAGCTTCAATTAGGATTCAATTAGAGGTCAATTAGGGTTACAATTAGGATTAAAGTTAGGTCCACATTTAGTTAGGGTTAGGGTTCTAAAATAAAGCTTGGGTTTAGCATTAGGGTTAGGGTTCAATTATGGTTTGGATTGTGGTTTGGGTTCAATTAGGGTTAGAGTTCAATTAGGGTTAAAATTCAATAGGTTAGGCTTAGAGTTAGGGATCAAGCTTAATTAAGGTTGAATTTTAAATAGGGTTAGGGTTAGGGTTTTAATATAAATCCTAGGGTTAAAGAGTTTGCATTCAATTAGGGTTAGAGTTAGGGTTAGATTTATATTAGGGTTAGAGTTAGGAGTTACAAATTAAGATTAGTGTTAGGGTTTGTGTAAGGGTTAGGGTTAGTGTTAGATGATTAATTAGTGTGAGAGTTAGGATTTAATTAGGACTAAGATTTAATTAGGGTGCCAGGTTATGGTTCAATTGATGTTCAATTAGGGTAAGGGTTCTAGGATAAAGTTTAGGGCAAGGCTTAGGATGGGGTTAGAATTCAATTAGGATTAGGGTTAGGGTTTAAATTATGGTAAGGGTTAATATTCAATTAGGAATTAATTAGGTATATAGTTAGGGTTAAGTCTGTTGATGTAACTATAACCCTAACCATAATATAAACTGAAATGTTAAACCCTAATCCTAAATGGTTAACCCTAAATCTTATGCTAACCCTTACCATGATATAAAATTTAACCCTAATGCTAACCCTAACTTTGATATGAATCATAACCCTAAATTTTAACCCTAATCATAACCCTAATTATATTAATTTATTAAATTTATAACACTAAACCTTAACACTAAACCCTAACACTAACTATAACCCTAATCATAAGTCTAAACCCTAAGCCTCACCATAATCATAATCGTAAACCAAATCCTAACCCTAATGCTAATCTTAACCTTAATCCTAACCTTGACCTTCACCCTAACCCAAACCATACCCCTGACCAAATATAAATCCTTACCCTACCCCTAATTATAATTCCAATCCAAACCTTAATAGTAATTCCAATCCTACCCTTAACACTAACCAAAGCCTTGTTGCTAACCTGAAATTTGTTATAATTATAATCCAAACCCTAACCCTAACCCTAACATAATTCTCACACTAACTATAACCATAAACCCAACCTTATCACTAAACCGTAACCCTAATCATAATAATACATCTAAATAAAACCCTAACCCTAATGCTAACCCTAACCATGATATAAACCCTAATCCTAAATGCTAACTCTAATCATAACCCTAAATATATTAATTTATTCAATGTGTTACGCATGTCGCGGCTGCTACTAGCTTATCTATCTTAATATATTAAGATATATATATTATACACCGAGAGATATCATTTTCAAGGCATATTTTTTAAATTCAAAAAAATGAAAAAGAAAAAAAAATACGCCTCGAAAATGATATCTCTCAACGTAATATATATATATATATATATATATATTCAGATAGATAAGCTAGTTATCAATGGAATGATCTAAACATTACTTTGCGGAATAAGGCCAGTGTGTGTGTTTGAAACCTTGTCACCTTCTTACAAATGTGGATAATCCATTTATTCCAACTAAACCTAAAGCAACCAAACCTAAGGAAACGAGAGCAAAGCAAACTAATCTAGGAAAGCAAGGAAAACCAAAAGCAAAAACCAAACCCAACTGAAAAAGAAATCTAATCTAGCTATGTACAGGGCAAGACCCACTAGGAATCTAGGACTGGAAGTAATGCTTCAAGAATTGCCCATTGACGGGCAAGGGAACTTCTTCTCCAGTTAGTGTCTTTCGTTTAAAAGCATTGTCTCCCAAAATTTCTAAAATTTGAAAGGGACCCATCCATAAGTTATCGAATTTGTCATGGTCTCCTCTTCGTTCGTGAGCTCTGTCCCAACAAAGGACTAAATCAAAAATTCAAAACGCCTTAACTCTTGCTTGTCTGTCGAATCATCTTTTCACGATATCTTGATGTTTGGAAAATTTCTCCAAGGCTTGATCTCTTTTCTCTTCCAAAAGCAGTAACTGTGACAATCTAGTTTTAACTCTCTTCTTCTTCCAAACATTCTTGCATGAACTGTAGGGTTGGAATTCTCAACTGTATAGGAAATATGGGATCTTGTTTGTAAACCAGATGGTAAGGTGATGTACCCAAGGAACTCTTTACTCTTACTCTATCCGCCCAAAGAGCGAATTTCAATTTTTTGTGCCAGTTCCTTGGATTCTTGTCTAACAGTTTCTTGATGACGTTCAATAAATTCTTATTTGTGGATTCTGCTAATCCATTGCCTTGGGGATAATAATTTGATAAAAATTTCAAGGTGATACCATACACAAAATCCCAATTAGAAAATCTCAATGAAGAAAATGCATAACCATTAAATCACATACTAAAGCATGAGGACATCCAAATCTAGTGATAATGTTTTCTTCTAAAAATCTAATTATAGCATCAGTAGTGCAAAATTTCAAAGCTTGAGCTTCTAACCACCGCGTGCAGTAGTCAGTTGTGGTTAGAATATACCTATGTTGCACAGAGGATGGTGGATTGATCATACCACTAAAATCGAGTCCCCACTTTGCTCGAAAGGTCTTACTTCGATCACAGGTTATAATGGCATAGCGAGATTCCTCTCTCGTGCAGTAGTTATCTGGCATGTGTGGCAAGTCTTCACATGATCGTATGCATCTTTAAATACTGTAGGACAATAATATCTAGCCATTAGAACTTGGTGTGCTGTTATTACAGCTCCTCCATGACCTGTTCCGAATCTGGAATGAAAATGTTCATTTGTTTTGCTTCATCCTTTCCAAGACATCTCAAGAAAATTTCTTCATGGTTTCTTTTGTACAACACTGCTCCTTGCAACATATATCTTTGACTCTTCATTCTCAAGGCCCTTTTCTGTACTAGATTGAGATGGTTAGGGCATTTGTGATTGAGAAAAAAATGTGATATCATCATACCATTCATCTGGAGATACCTCTTGTAATTCATACACCTGTTGTACTAGTTCTGGTCTTGTGGCAATAATCTGTGTTAAATCTTGGCCGCGGACAATTGGCTGAATTTCAACATCATACTCTTGGATAATTGTAACCCACTTGCCTCTTCTCTCTCCTAATTCATTTTGCATCAGGAGGGTTTTAACAGTCACATCTTGGACTACAACAAAGACTTTACTTCTCAAAATGTAATGTCGAAATTTCTTTATTGCTTTGACCAAAGCATATGCTTATTTCTCAATGTTCAGGTATTTCAACTCTGCATCTTTGAAAGGTGCACTCATAAAAGCAATAGGATGTTCATCTTTTTCATTTGTCCTTTGTGTTAACATTGCGGCACATGTATGTTCTAATGCGAAAGAGGAGAGATAAAAAGGCTTTGTATAATCAAGACTAACCAAGACAGGAGTGTCAACCATGGCCTATTTGATTTCTTCAAAAGCTTTCCTTGTTGGCTCCGTCCATTCTATCTTTGCATCTTTTTTCAACATTTCATTATTCAAGGACCTGAATATCTCAACAAATCTTGTTATGAATTTTCTTACGAAGTTAATCTTCCCGAAGAAAGACTTCAATTCCTTCTAACTTGATGGTAAACCAATCCTTGTAATAGCCCCTACTAGATCAGGGTCAATAAGAATACCCTTTTCTATTATCACGTGGCCAAGTAATTTTCCTTCAGTTACCCCGAATATGCATTTCTTCGGGTTCAACGATATTTTGTATTTTTTGCATCTTTCAAATATCCTTATCAAATCTTTGACATGATTTCCCCTTCTCTTTGAAAACACAATAAGGTCATCCATGTATACAATGATGCATTTTCCTATGAGATATTTGAAAGCAATGTCCATGGCCCTTTGAAAGGTGGCTCCTGCATTGATTAGACCAAATGGCATCCTTTTGTAAGCAAATGTACCCCACTTTGTTGTGAATGTCATCTTAAGCCTATCTTTAGGTTCCACGAGCACTTGATTGTAGCCAGAATATCCATCAAGGAATGACATCATTTGAGATCCATTTACAATTTGAATGACTTCATCTAATGAGGGCAGTGGATAATTGTCCTTTTCTGAGGCCTTGTTAAGATTTCGGAAGTCTACACACAATCTTATCTCTCCGTTCTTTTTGCGAACGGGTACCAAATTGGTGAAGCACATTGAGTGGCGTACTGGAAAGATAATGCCTGTTGAAAGTAACTTCTTCACTTCTTGAAAATGGAGGGGCTCTAATAGAGGATTCACAGGCCTTTGGCGTTGCCTAAATGGTTTACTACCTACTTTGAGGGGAATAGTGTGTGTAATAATTGAAGTATCATATGTTTTCAAACCCTCGTAACTCC
Source organism: Sequoia sempervirens (assembly GCA_007258455.2). Taxonomy (NCBI): domain Eukaryota; kingdom Viridiplantae; phylum Streptophyta; class Pinopsida; order Cupressales; family Cupressaceae; genus Sequoia; species Sequoia sempervirens. The sequence continues at coordinate 39,041 of VDFB02320046.1, read as the reverse complement.
AAGCAATAATGTCTTTAAATTCTCTTAAACTTTTGATTATTTGTTCCTTTTCTTCAGGTGTGCATACTTTGCCAATGAGAACATTTCTAACTTCATCTCGCATTCCAAGATTGACTGCTTCATGTTGGCCTCCTTCATTTCTTTGCTGCTTTATGGCATTGATCTGATCTTGATCAAAGATTCTTTCAAGCTGAATCATTCCTTTGCAGATGATGTTGGTCTTTAGATTCATAATTCCATCTGCATCAAATTCAGTTTCTCCCCGATCTTTTTCTTCGTCAATGATTTGAGTGAGGAAAACATCTAAATTTTTCAAGAAATCTAGGATGTGTTTGTCATCGTCGAACACTTGGAAATTTTTAATGTTATCTGGGACTGATGGTGTCAAAGTGATTTCCATTGTAAATTTCTTCACGGCATCCATCTCAAGTGGTTCTAAGGAACTTGTTGATTGGGCTAAGGAATTTGCCACTTTGTTATGAGAACGATATACTGATTTGATGTTGAAAGCGTCAAAGCTTTCAATGAGATCCCACACTCAATTTCTATATCCTTTCAATCTTTTTTCATGGCATACATACTTTTTTCTTACTTGACTAACGACAACTTCAGAATCACCATAAACATGTAGTATTTTGACCTTCTTGCGAATTGCGTGGAGCAATCTATGAACTAATGACTCATATTTTGTGACGTTGTTAGTACATGGGAACTGCAATCTCAAGGTGGCTAAATATGTTTCTCCTGATGGACTAATAAGCTCATATCCTACTCCATTCCCTTTTCTGGATTTTGAACCATCGAACCTCAAGGTCCAAACTTGTTCTTGTTATGGCAATTGCTTAGGAATGGGAGTTTCTTTCTTTTGAACTGGATTTTCTTGTACTTCATTTACTTCATGTATCATTTCTTCTTTTGATGAGAGCTCTTTATCAGAATCATTGTCTTCATTTTGTATTGTTAAATTAAAATATCCATCTTCTGAAATTTGGGAAATTCTTGCGCGCACTTGGTCTAAAGCCATTTTGCACATGGCGTAAGAAAACTCAAAAATAAAAGTATTATGAATTTGACACTAGTTGGGCAATAAAAAACCTTGCACAAAAGCATGACTTCCCAATTCTCTTTCTTGTCTTGCATTCTTAAGCACAAATCTTCTAAAATTTTGGAACATACTTTCACCTTCATCTGGTGATATCTCTTCATCACTTTCCATAGGAAATTTTGTTGAATCTGAACTTTTCAATGAATCCCTTTGATTATCTGAGGAGTGCAACATCAAGACCTTTGGTGCCTTTGGTCTGTACTGGCCTAAATTTGTTTCAAAAAACATGATTTCATTGTTTTCTCCATACTCAGTAATCATCAGCTTAAGTCTTGATGCGCTCTCAATTCTGATTTGGTTGGGAATACCTTTCCACGGTAGCCACATGTGTGAAAAATTTGTGGTGAAGTAACCATTCAATTTGTGGGTCCAGTGTCTTCCTAAAACCATTTCGTATCCATCTAGGATATCAACTACAAAAATGTCGATGAAGTGTTGAATTATGGGATCAGATGATAACTACATATGAATATTATTCAACTCTCCTATGACTGGAACTTTTGTTTTATCCAACTGTGTCACTTTCTTATTTGGCTTAGTGGGTGTCAAACCCAATCTATGACATACAACTAATGGCATGACATTATTGGATGCTCCTGAGTTGATCAGACAATTGTGCAGGAGTTTGTTGAAAATCCAGAGCGAAATAAGGAAAGGAGCTGGCTCATCTTTCCCTTGATAGAATATCACAGGGCTTCCTTTCTGTATTCCAGCTTCTGCCTCCTTTGTTTTTGTCTTGCTATTCTTCTCGACTTGTGGAGCTTCTATTTCTTTTGTGGAACTCTCTAGCTTATGTTCTTTTGAACTTCGGTGCGCTTGCTCAGTTTTGATTGTCTATTGACCTGGCACTTCTATGCCCTCTTTCACTTCATATAGGCCTCGAGTTACTTTGGAACCTCGAGATCCTTGAGCAATATTTACTGTTTGAGGTGGTTCTTGGAACTGTTCATCTTGAACAAAATTTACATTATTTGTAGAACTTGTAGCCTTTTGAATGGTGTTGGTTGAATCTTGTGTTTGGTCCTTTAAGCTATCAATGAACGTGTGTCTTATCTCCGACACTTTCATCAGTTCAAACAATGACATATTTACCTTGATTTTCTTCGCCTCCTCTGTTACATACTGACTTAATCTCTTCAACTCATCCTTAGGAGAAGAACTATTAGTAGAACTATTAGTGTTATTGCTTTGCCTGTACTGAGGTGCGTCTCTTGGAAGGGGTGGGTTATTGCTTGCATCTGGATGGGGTGGTGTTTGAAAATTGTGTGGAGGGATGGATGTCGTCAAAGGCTCTTGATTCTTCCTATAATAAACCTTTGTTGGATTGTTCCCTGTTTGTTGGAAGGCTTGGACCTCTTTTATGCCTTCAACTAACACACTGTTGTGCAAAGGTGGGAAATAGTAATTTCTAGTATCTTCAATAGGCCCATTAATAATTGCAAGTGAGAATGAAGGGGGTGGCGCCTCCACTGGTCCATTAGTAGATGCAGGTGGAAATCTTTCAAACTAGTTAGGAGTTTGATAATGTTCATACTATGGTGGAAAAGTGCCATTCTCCAAAACTAAAGCCTGATCATATTTTACTACTAGAAAAATTGTGGAAGATGGATCATTAGGAGTCTCCTTTTGTATCTCTCATTGGAAGATATCTACTATGAGCTAGAATTCTTTGCATTGTGTCTCAGAATGTTGATTGGTATTGTGTAGTCGACACCATCCTAACAAAGCAGACTTAGTTAGGAGTATACTTTTCGTTGGCCAATTTTCTCGAGTTGTCGTATTGTCAAGTGGTGACGACACATTTCCATTATTCGATCTTGTATTCCATACTCTCTTCTGATGTCCTTGGTTATTGTTTTGGTAACCTTGAGTGTTACTCTTATATGCTCAATTGTTTGATTGTCCTTGGTAATTGTGGTAATTACCTTGATATCCTTGAAAATTCCTCTACATATTCTGAAGTTGGTTGTTCTGGTTTCTCAAATGGGTGACTTCAGTGGACAATTTCTTCACTTGTTCAATCAGTTCTCTCATTTCTTCCTTTTCTTCTAGTGTCCTGGTGGATGTCGTTGTATTCTGTAGGTATATCGGCTATGTTGGTTGTGCTTGGGAAATAGGACCTCCTAGGTGAACTACCAACTGATTACTAGGTGGAATGGGATTCATAACTGGTGAGTGATGTGCCAATGCATGATTAATTCCTACTATATGATTCAGCATAGTAGCGTATCCCAAATGATTGAATGGTCCAGCAACATTCATGCCTAAATTAGAATTGACTTTGATTGCCTCTGCATATGCGCCTTTAAGATCAGCTGGGATTGGATTGGCTCTCCTCACAAACATGGATGTAAGAATGTCCAAGGTGGAATAATATATTGGCAATGTTGCAGCATCATTCAACTGATGTCGCAACTTCGTGTATGCTTTATGAAATCTGTTGTTGAAGGTACTAATGGGTTCATGTTCTTGTCTTTTCACTTCAACAAATTGTCTATAAAGTTTAGCTGGTGTGGTTGGTAATCAAAATTTTTCCAAGAAGGCTTCCTTTAATTGTTGCCAGGTTCAGATTGAATTTATTGGTAGATTCACGTACCAGTAAAATGCTTCCTCTCCGAGAGAGCATGGGAATAATCAACATGCTACATCTTCATGTTGAATATCTCAGTTCTGGAGAGTGTCTTCAAAAATCTTGATATGTTCATCAGTTGTTTGGTTCATATCTCCAACTTGAAATTTGGAGCAAAAGTGCTCCGGATTCTTAGGCATATCATGATAGTCAACAAAAGTGGTAAGGGGCGAAGCGTTCTGTGGATGCCAAGCCATTGAAACGTTCTGTTGACTTATTTGGATTGGTGGAACTGGATGTGCAAATACTGGACCCTGTTGACAAGCAATGTTTGGTGGCGGTGTTTAAAGTAAACTGGAATAATCTTCTCCACTTGGTTCTTTGGCATTGGATGTTTCTCCTTGTGATGTTTCTACTTTCTTTCTCTACTTATTTGATAATTCCATAAATTCTTTAAAAGCACTTGGGGTAGATCTTGTAATCCTTTGAAATTTCTCTGGTGAGAAAGAACCAATACAATCCAGTGTGTTTTACTGAGGACGTGCGGGAGTTGGTTGATTCACTTGTTGATTAGCTTGCTTCGGGACTTGTCGATTCTGCTGCCGTTGAAGAGCTTCAAATCTTTCAATAAGTAAATCTCTTTGGATAACAACTTGAATACGCTGAGCTTTTTCTTCTTCTTCTTACAGAATGAATTGCATTCAAAGCCAATCAGGGGCGTTTCTTCTACCTTTCCACGCTAAGCTATACAATTCTGAGATAACATCTTCTTGTTCGTCTTGGAAGCCCAAAGTAGGTTGCAATACTACTGGCTGAAAATCTGGTCCTGGATTAGGAGCATTGCCCGGAAGCACCATTCTTCATCTTACTAGCAGAACTTGGATTCGAAGATGAGCTTGAAGCAAATGATCATTCTATCTCTTCAAAAGCTTGCTTCAAACATTCAATCTTTTGCCTTATCAAGTCTCTTTGAATTGCCTCATCAATTCTTCATCCTTTTTCCTCTTCACGAGCAAGAACACGACTTACTTGTCCAAATTGAGCACGGTCTGTTTGAGATTTCCAAGCAAGGGAGTACAATTGATCGATTATATCTATATGTCCTTGATCAGGCTGCTCGATGGGAATGTCAAAGGGAAATTCATGTGGCAATACCATAATTCATCATATCTACTAGACCAAAGGGTGATTTTCTCATTGTTGCTCACGAAGTGCCCTCCCTCTAGCGCCAATTTAAACGTGTTGATGCGTGTTTTGTGACCCACACAACACATTTTTAGAATAAGGTGTCCAAAGACGCTCTATTCTCTCTTGAAAATCTGCCTTATACACTAAGATTGTAGAGAATATCATACGACAATTCCAATGTTTAGGGTGGTCAAATCTTGACAATGGAATCAGCTCAATGGATGTTGTGAATTGTTGGTTATCACAAGGGGACTTACAAACTACTCTAAGGTCAGTGCTCTATATTTTTTTTGGATTTTATGCTTTGACGATCATAAAAAAAAAGAAGGATAGGGTTAAAGGAGCTCTACACTACTTCTACGAAATCAAGAGACAATAAAGACTAAGTGAAACTAATAACAAGACTTTGTTTCACCATGCAAAAAAAAAGGCAACATGTCAACTACGCAAAGCAAGTGCAGTCTTCAAATGGTTTGTGCTTAAGATTATATTTTGAACAATACCATCAATTGAACAATATCATTCCAAATACACATTAAGGCATCCACATCATGAGTTCAGATTAGCTTTTCACATTGAATAAAAATCATTCATCTAAAGAAAGCATGAACAAATAGTTTCACCAAATCTTTATGATCAATCTATCATTCATTCAACTACTTTTATTGAATCTATGTGGAAAGAGAATATGCAACCATGCAACAACTTGATAACAAAGGAATTCAATGCGAATCATGCAACTTGAGCTTTATTATCATAAGTAGCCATTGGCAACAATTTCATAAAACTCTCTCCCAATTATTCTAATCTCTAATCTCTCTTAAATTCTAGCTCTCTAATCTCTTCTAATATCTAATGATCTAATCCTTTCTTCTAATGATTTCTAATGAAAATGAGAGAATGGGAGGGGGGTTTACATAGAGTTCTTGAGATACAATGAATGGCCAAGATTACACCAGAATCAACGGCAAAGATTAAAAGATAAAACCCTAATTAGGGTTTCCAAGAATACAATTGGGTTTCCAAGAATACAATTATAGTTAACTGCTAGTCAAGTGTCGTGAAGAGCTAGTCCTTTGAGTTTGCATCCTTATCCTGTTGGGAAGCATTGTATCAAATGAATCTGGAGACTATGGTGCTAACCTCCTCGATTGTGACTAGTGGCAACACGCTAATCTTGTATTCTAACAGTTCTAGATCATTTGCAAACTCTGTAAAGACGATTTCCCATTCCGATTCTGCTTCTGAAATGCATGCCATACAGACAAGAAATTGGCTGCCTTAGTCAAGTTCTGTTTGAGGACAGGTCCAGTGGTGACAAGGAACTTCTCTTGGATTTTATTCTTCAAATTTTCCTGCTATAGATGATTCTCTCTGGCAACATCCCTCTCTAATGCATCAACAACTATCTGTAGGACCTTGTTTTGAATTTCCTTTGCTTTCTCTTCAATTCGAATAGAATTTGCCTTCACTTTCTGCAAAACATCATTCCTTGTGATTAGTGCTAGGTACCGGCCATTAAAGTCATATGCTGCACCTGCTGCAATAACTTTCCCTTCGATCAATTCCTATTTAGGAACTCCTTTCAATACCCTGAGGCATGGAATGATTCTGTCTTGAATATCCTTGGCATTCTCCCATGTTTCTGCCAAACTCAAAATTCTTGAAAGTAGGAAAGATGATTGATCATATGCCAACATTAATCTTTCTACAAACACTGTTGCTTCATCACTTATGTCATTTATCCATTCTTTGCTCTCTCTGGCTGAAGTGATTTCTTCCTCAAAAGTCTCATGCAAAGTATTCATTAGTGGAGGCCCTGCTGAGTTGGCCTAACCAAGAGGTTTAGTCAGGTGCTGAATGTATTTCTTCAGACGCTCCACTTCCTTCTTGCAATCCTTTCTTTTTGCTACTTCTTTTTCCAGCCTTACCTTGATTGTAGCAACTGAATTATCTAGATCCTCCACTTCTTGCCTCTTTGTTGTTGGGCCCAAATTGATAGTGGTGATTGCATAATCTTGAGGAGTATTTTCCTCTCTTGTCTTGTAAACTGTTGGCACAACAATCTGTATTGTACGCTGGGCTGCTTCATCTTTTTGAATGGTGGAAAGTATCTTGGCTAGTTTCTTCATAGGGGTTGTGTCTAGTCTGGCCGAAAAATCGGCCATGTCATCTTCTTCTGACATGTCTACTTGTTCAGCTGTCTTTAAACTTTCCCTCAATTAATTCGGAATGGTAGGCTGCTCTACAACTTCTTCTTCTTGAATTTCATGTACACAAGGAGCACTTTGAATTCCCTTGAGGGTGGAAATCATTCCCTCTTGGAATTCACCATCCACAACGTTAACTTCATCATCAGATTGGAGAATCTCAATGTCCGTAGGAGATGGCGGTTGATTTTCTTCTCGCTGGATGGGAAGGGGAGAAGGAATTCTTATATCTACCAAAGATTCATCAATATCCATTATGTCATTAATATTTGCAGATGCAGCTGAGTGGGGTGGCTTAGCCTTCTACTTCTTTTGAATAGGCTCTTCACCCACAACCTTGTCCTTGGACTTCCTTTTCCTTGAACTAACATTTTCAACTAGCTCACTTCCTTGGGACGCTCCAACATTTGAGGAATAAGACTCTACCTTTCCCATCAAATCATATGTCAGCCCTACATTGTTCTGCCACAAATCCTGAACTTGTTGATCTACCCACCACTAAGAGTACTGGACAACAAGCCTCATGAAGGTGTCCAAATTTTCAAGCTCTGGCTTAGACCATCTTATAGGAAGCAAGGGTCTACTTTCATCAAATCCTGGCTGAGTGAACTCACCATCATCTTCAATTTGATTTGGTATCCTGAAGAGGTCGGTTGTCCTTATCAAGCTAACTGGTAGTCGAGACCACATTCTCTTTATGACTTCAAACTCATCAGGAGAATTTTCCCAATAATCTTCTAGCTCAACTTTGTGCTTATACTTCCTTCTACGGATCCTATATGGTGATGAGGATCAAAATTATCCCGAGACCGATATGAATTGAAGGGATACTTTTCTATTTCCAGTATGGCACTTTCTACTGCTTGTGCTGATGGGCACGATTCTTCCATATTGCCAATGGAAAGTGGGAATGTGACTGCCACCTTACGCTTTGCTCTTTGGAAGTTCTGATATGTTTCTAGTTGTCTGAGAACCTCTAACAATACCATTCTGTTAGTGGGAAAAATTGGAAGTCTAAAAGGACGTCCTGTAAAACCTTGGATCCGGATGTAGGTGAATCTAGGAAACTGGATATACCAGGATCCATATCTGCTGATGAGGCTTTTGGATTCATGAGATAATCTCTGATGTGCTCCTCCTTGCAGTATTCTTGTTATATACATGAGAAATGCATCGTGAGCTTTTCTAAAATGTGCCTTTTCTGACAGCTGCAGTTGAGGGTAGCAGTTATATACTTTAAGCATTTCCTCCATTACCTACTAGACCTCGACATATAAATCCAGCATATCTATAAGCTCTTGCCAGCATGTAAACCACATATGAGCTCATATGGAAGGACTTGGTGCACTCCAAATTGACTAGATGTTCGTGGATGTTATTGCTAATCATTCTTGCCCAATTGAACATTCTAACTCCATAAACAATTTCATCTATGAAGAAATACATCCACGTTTGAAATAATGCACCTTGGGGGTTTCCCATTATTCTATTTAGTAGCAAAATTATATCACCATAATCCTCCTTAAAATATGTTCTCCGCAAAGTCTTTGGCATCTTCTTAATTGGTCTTGGTTTCAACAACCGTGACTTGTTAAAATTAGTTGTGCATTGCTCACTTCTTTCTTCAAAAATTCTCCTTGTGTCTTCCTTGGTTTTATATGAAGACTTGTGGTGGCTAGGAATGCCAAAGGCTTCCTAAATGGTGTGCTCTCCAAGATGTGCTAAGACTCTCCCGTCAGGAGCAACAATTTTCCTTTCCTCTGGATTATAATGTCTTGCGCATTCCACCATTAATTCAAGGCACTGAACAACCGAAGGAAATCCAGCTGCCTGGACAATTCCATTTCGTACCATTTGACGATAAGAAACATGTTCATTGATAGCTTAAAGGACCAAACACAAGATTCAACCAATACCATTCAGAAGGCTACAAGTTCTATAAATAATGTAAATTTTGTTCAAGATGAACAATTCCAATAACCACCTCAGACAGTAAATATTGCTCAAGGATCTCGAGGTTCCAAAGTAACTCGAGGCCTATATGAAGTGAAAGAGGGCATAGAAGTGCCAGGTCAATAGACAATCAAAACTGAGCAAGCGCACCAAAGTTCAAAAGAACATAAGGTAGAGAGTTCCACAAAAGAAATGGAATCTCCACAAGCCAAGAAGAATAGCAAGACAAAAACAAAGGATGTAAATATGGAATATAGAAAGGAAGCCCTATGATATTCTATCAAGGGAAAGATGAGCCAACTCCTTTCCTTATTTTGCTCTGAATTTTCACCAAACTCCTGCACAATTGTCTGATCGACTCAGGAGCATCCAATAATGTCATGCCATTAGCTGTATGTCATAGATTGGGTTTGACATCCACTAAGACAAATAAGAAAGTGACACAGTTGGATAAAATAGAAGTTCTAGTCATAGGAGAGTTGAATAATATTCATATGTAGTTATCATCCATTCACAGAATTCAACACTTCATCGACATTTTTGTAGTTGATATCCCAGATGGATATGGAATGGTTTTAGGACAAGACTAGACCTGTAGGTTGAATGGTTACTTCACCATGGATTTTTCACACATGTGGCTACTGTGGAAAGGTATTCCCAATCAAATTAGGATTGAGAACGCACCAAGACTTAATCTGATGATTACTGAGTATGGAGAAAACAATGAAATCCTGTTTTGTGAAACAAATTTAGGCCAGTACAAACCAAAGGCACCAGAGGTCTTGATGCTGCACTGCTCAGATAATCAAAGAGATTCATTGAAAAGTTTAGATTCAACAAAATTTCCTATGGAAAGTGATGAAGAGCTATCACTAGATGAAGGTGAAAGTATGCTCGAAAAATTCAAAAGATTTGTGCTTAAGAATGCAAGACAAGAAAGAGAATTGGGAAGTCATGCTTTTGTGCAAGATTTGTTATTGCCCAACTGGTGTCGGATTCATAATGCTTTTCATTTTGAGTTTTCTTGCGCCATGTGCAAAATGGATTTAGACCAAGTGCGCGCAAGAATTTCCCAAATTTCAGAAGATGAATGTTTTAATTTAATAATGCAAAATGAAGATAGTGATTCTGACAAGGAGCTCTCATCAAAAGAAGAAATGATATAGGAAGTAAATGAAGTACAAGGAAATCTAGTTTAGAAGAAAGAAACTCCCATTCTTAAGAAATTTCCAGAGCAAGAACATGTTTAGACCTTGAGGTTCGATGGTTCAAAATCCAGAAAAGGGAACGCAACGGGATATGAGCTTATTAGTCCATCAGGCGAAACATATTTAGCCGCCTTGAGATTGCAGTTCCCATGTACTAACGACGTTACAAAATATGCGTCATTAGTTCACGGATTGCTCCACGCAATTCGCAAGAAGATCAAAATCCTACATGTTTATGGTGATTCTGATGTTGTTGTCAGGCAAGTAAGAAAAAAGTATGTATGCCATGACAAAAGATTGAAAGGATATAGAAACCGAGTGTGGGATTTCATTAAAAGCTTTGACGATTTCAACACCAAATCAGTATATCGTTCTCAGAACAAAGTGGCGAATTCCTTATCCCAATCAACAAGTTCCTTAGAACCGCTTGAGATGGATGCCGTGAAGAAATTTACAGTGGAAATCACTTCAACACCATTAGTCCCAGATAACATTACAAATTTCCAAGTGTTCGACGATGACAAACACATCCTAGATTTCTTGAAAAATTCAGATGTTTTCCTCACTCAAATCATTGACGAAGAAGAAGATTGGGGAGAAATTGAATTTGATGCAGATGGAATTATGAATCTAAAGACCAACATCATCCCCAAAGGAATGATTCAGCTTGAAAGAATCTTTGATCAAGATCATATCAATGCCATAAAGCAGCAAAGAAATGAAGGAGGCCAACATGAAGCAGTCAATCTTGGAATGCAAGATGAAGTTAGAAATGTTCTCATTGGCAAAGTATGCACACCTGGAGAAAAGGAACAAATAATCAAAAGTTTAAGAGAATTTAAAGACATTATTGCTTGGAGTTACGAGGGTCTGAAAACATATGATACTTCAATTATTACACACACTATTCCCCTCAAAGTAGGCAGTAAACCATTCAAGTAATGCCAAAGGCCTATGAATCCTCTATTAGAGCCCCTCATTTTTTAAGAAGTGAAGAAGTTACTTTCAACAGGCATGATCTTTCCAGTAGGCAACTCAATGTGGGTCGCTAATTTGGTACCCGCGCGCAAAAAGAACGAAGAGATAAGATTGTGTGTAGACTTCTGAAATCTTAACAAGGCCTCAGAAAAGGACAATTGTCCATTGCCCTCATTAGATAAAGTCATTCAAATTGTAAATGGATCCCAAATGATGTCATTCCTTGATGGATATTATGGCTACAATCAAGTGCTCATGGAACCTGAAGATAGGCTTAAGATGACATTCACAACAAAGTGGGGTACATTTGCATACAAAAGGATGCCATTTGGTCTGATCAATGTAGGAGCCACCTTTCAAAGGGCCATGGACATTGCTTTCAAAGATCTCATAGGAAAATGCATCATTGTCTACATGGATGACCTTACTGTGTTTTCAAAGAGAAGGGAAAATCATGTCAAAGATTTGATAAGGATATTTGAAAGATGTAGAAAATACGAAATATCGTTGAACCCGAAGAAATGCATATTCAGGGTAACTGAAGGAAAATTACTTGGCCATGTGATAACAAAAAAGGGTATTCTTATTGACCCTGATTGAGTAGGGGCTATTACAAGGATTGGTTTACCATCAAGTCAAAAGGAGTTGAAGTCTTTCTTCAGGAAGATTAACTTTGTAAGAAAATTCATAACAGGATTTGCTGAGATAGTCAGGCCCGTGAATGAAATGTTGAAAAAAGATGCAAAGATAGAATGGATGGAGCCAGCAAGGAAAGATTTTGAAGAAATCAAACATGCCATAGTTGATGCTCCTATCTTGGTTAGTCTTGATTATACAAATCCTTTTTATCTCTACTCTTTTGCATTAGAACATACATGTGTCGCAATGTTAACACAAAGGACAGATGAAAAAGATGAACATCCTATTGCTTTTATGAGTGCACCTTTCAAAGATGCGGAGTTGAAATACCTGAACGTTGAGAAACAAGCATATGCTTTGGTCAAAGCAATAAAGAAATTTTGACATTATATTTTGAGAAGTAAAGTCTTTGTTGTAGTCCCAGATGTGACTATTAAAACCCTCCTGATGAAAAATGAATTAGGAGAGAGAAGAGGCAAGTGGGTTACAATTATCCAAGAGTATGATGTCGAAATTCAGCCAATGAAGATTGTCTGTAGCCAAGCTTTAACACAGACTATTGCCACAGGACCAGAACTAGTACAACAGGTGTATGAATTACAAGAGGTATCTCTAGATGAATGGTATGATGATATCACATATTTTCTGCTCAATCACAAATGCCCTAACCATCTCAATCTAGTACAGAAAAGGGCCTTGAGAATGAAGAGTGAAAGATATATGTTGCAAGGAGAAGTGTTGTATAGAGGAAACCATGAAGGAATTTTCTTGAGATGTCTCAGAAAGGATGAAGCAAAACAAATAATGGAACATTTTCATTCCAGATTCAGAACAGGTCATGGAGGAGCTCTGATAATAGCACACCAAGTTCTAATGGCTGGATATTATTTGCTTACAGTATTTAAAGATGCATACGATCATGTGAAGACTTGCCACACATGCCAGATAACTACTGCATGGGAGAGGAATCTCGCTATGCCACTGCAACCTGTGATCGAAGTAAGACCTTTCGCAAAGTGGGGACTCAATTTTATTGGTATGATGAATCCACCATCCTCTGTGCAACACAGGTATATTCTAATTGCAACTGACTATTGCATGCGGTGGTTAGAAGCTCAAGCTTTGAAATTTTCCACTACTGATGCTGTAATTAAATTTTTAGAAGAAAACATTATCACTAGATTTGGATGTCCTCATGCTTTAGTATGTGATAATGGTTCTACATTTTCTTCATTGAGATTTTCTAACTGGGCTTTTGAGTATGGTATCACCTTGAAATTTTAGTCAAATTATTATCCCCAAGGCAATGGATTAGCAGAATCCACAAATAAGAATTTATTGAACGTCATCAAGAAATTGTTAGACAAGAATCCAAGGGACTGGCACACACAATTGAGATTTTCTCTTTGGGCTGATAGAGTAAGAGTAAAGAGTTCCTTGGGTACAACACCTTACCATCTAGTTTATAGACAAGATCCCATATTTCCTATACAGTTGAGAATTCCAACCCTATAGTTCATGCAAGAATGTTTGGAAGAAGAAGAGAGAGTTAAAACCAGATTGTCACAGTTACTGCTTTTGGAAGAGAAAAGAGATCAATCCTTGGAGAAATTTTCCAAACATCAAGATATTGTGAAAAGATGGTTCGACAGACGAGCAAGAGTTAAGGCTTTTCGAATTTCCGATTTAGTCCTTTGTTGGGACAAAGCTCATGAACAAAGAGGAGACCACGACAAATTTGACAACTTATGGATGGGTCCCTTTCAGATTTCAGAAAGTTTGGGAGACAATGCTTTTAAACTGAAGACACTAACTGGAGAAGAAGTTCCCTTGCCCGTCAATGGGTAATTCTTGAAGCATTACTTCTAGTCCTAGACCCCTAGTGGGTCTTGCCCTATACATAGCTAGATTAGATTTCTTTTTCAATTGGGTTTGGTTTTTGCTTTTGGTTTTCCTTGCTTTCCTAGATTAGTTTGCTTTGCTCTCATTTCCTTACGTTTGGTTGCTTTAGGTTTAGTTGGAATGAATGGAGGATCCACATTTGCAAGAAGGTGACAAGGTTTCAAACACACACATTGGCCTTATTCTGCAAAGTAATGTTTAGATCATTCCATTGATAAATACTTGTTAGGAATCTCAGAATCCGAGATTGAGTCCTTTAGGTTAGGATTTGTACTTGGCTAGAAGGGGAATCTTATATTGTATCTAAACACTGAGTATTGAAGATCACTATATTTTTGCACACTTAATAATTTCTCTGAGTCATTATGGTCTCCTTGGAGAAGTCAGGGTGAGGCTAATCAAAAGTCTGGCTCTAGCACCACTATAATACTCAGACCCATGTGAGCTTGATTGCTTACAAGCCAAAATGTGGAGATATGTGAAAATAAAAGAATTATCAAAAGAATAAAAGGAAAAAAATGAGCAAATCAAAACATTTGGCTTTGGGTGTGCGAACATTTCTATAGGCGTGCACTCAAATAGATCAATCATCAAAAGAGAAAATAAGGAAATCAAAAGAAATAATAAATCACTGGAAGTAGAGCAATCTCCATGAGTTTATTGAGGATAACCTCGTCGGGGCTATAAAAGCTCGCTGGCAGCAAGACTCTATCCAAGGATGCTTTTGGAGTTGAGACAAATTACACGGCTTGCCATGACGGAACCAAAGAATCATACCGATTTCATGAGATGGAATGAACACATTTGCACGCACTTGTGATTGAAGGGAAAAGTGTCTCGATCCAATCTAGGATTCTTTTCCCTTCTGAGTACACTTTTAACCTAGAGGTAAGTTAGTTTGATTTAGTTAGAGATTCCAGATTCAGAATAGGTCTTTATCTTTGGAATGTTCAGGAACATTCCTCACGTTGCGTCGCCAAATGTTGTGACCTAATTCACACATCGACCCATTGCAAATGGGGACCCTCCTTGGTTTGCCCGTTTGGTTTTTCCTTGAGCTTCATTTTCGTGGTTCTTTTTGCTTTGGGGTTTTCAAGATAGAGTTTTTACACCATCATCCAGAGCCAAGTTGAGATTTTGAGTTAGAATCAGTGCCTAAACACTTTAGATGGACTCAGAAGGCCCAAAGGACGAAGATTGACTGTCATTTCATCCAATTCTGATATCTCCTACCTTTTGGGGATTGACCCTCTAGACCCCTTATTTTTTAGGGACTTCATTTTTGGCATTTTTGGGCCATGTTGGACTTTCTATTTTTTAGGGGCTATTTTTGGAAAGTTACTATTTTTGGAAAAGTTTCTATTTTTGGTAGGGTTTCTATCTTTAGAAAGTGCTTGGATTTAAAAAAACCAGTCAAAAGCCCCAAAAAGCAAATGGAAAATCACATAAAATCAATTGAAAAAATTCATGAAATACATGGTGAAATTTGATTAAGCATGAAAATTTTGAAAAATCAATGAAAAAGCATAAAAAATCAGACTTCCAGATCAAAAAATCAATGGAAAATCTAGAAAAATCAATCAAAAAATCACAAAAACCAGTGGAAAATTTGGAAAAGTCAATGAAAAATCAGAAAATATGGTGCAACTAGCATGAAATTCATGGTCAAATGGTGGAAATCACCTAAGTATGGAGAGTTTAGCTCTCGAATGAATGGCAGAGTGGCTTGAAAGTCCGCCCAGCTTCATGAAGACATTGAAAAGAGGCTGAAAGTCCGCCCAGCTGAGAGTGGTAAATGGAAGAACACCTTCAAAGTCCGCCTAGACTTAGGAAATCATGTGGAAAGTCCTCTATGAAGTCCGTCCCAGCTCTTGGTAGCATTTGGAAAGAGCACTAGAAAGTCCGACCTCACAAGAGAAGACATTTGGAAAAGCCTTGAGAAAGTCCGCCCACCTTAAAGAGCTTGGCAAGTAGTTAAAGAAGTCTGCCAACCTTAGAACAAATGGAAAATGCTTTATAAAGTCTGCCCAACTGGAGAGTTGAATGGAAAATCATGTGGAAAGTCCTCTTAAAAGTCCACCATCTATTGGAAAGTCAAATGGAAAGTCCATAAAGAAGTCCGCCCATACTAAGGAAGTGATGAGTGGAAAGAAAGTTTGTGTAATGTCCCCTACTTGATAGCTCTTCAGAAGATCACGTAGCCTTTTAATTCCCGAGGCTAATGTTGATATTGAGGGAATCATTTAATTAATTACTAGTATTTGCTTAAGGTTCAAATTAATCTCAAGGGGTGGTATGGGTAATTTATTAAGTGACTTGGTGGAAATGCCTTTTAAGTGACTTGTGAAATATTTTAAATATCATCTTATAAGAGTCACTTATCTTTGATAGTGAAAAATCAAAAGTGACTTATGAAAGGTCGAAATATTGTTTTACAAAAAAAAAAGAGAAAGTCACTTTATGTTGGTATGGGGAATACAAAAGGAAAGGCAAAAAAAACAGAATCGACATTCTACATTCTGACATTCTACATTCTGATTATTAATGGCTGGTTTCAAGCCATACCAGTTTCGTCAGTGAAATCATCTGACCTAGCTGAGGGGATTCAATTCAGATTTTCGTGTTTATTTTAGTCTGAGCTTGCTTCATCAAAGGGGTCGAATCTAAGCTCCTTCCATACATCCTTGAGGGCGTCCATTATGGAGTAACCCTAGGCGTTTCTTCTTCATACATTAAACTCTTGACTTGGGACGTGTTTGAGCAAAAACGGGGCACTCAGTGTATGACGCGATTTTCTGAGTATGGCGATTTAGATGTCCACGTTTTGCTGGTGCGTGCTTGACATTGGAAGATTGTAGAAGGTGTTTATTAAGGCCTTTAGCTAGGCGTCCTGTTGGGAGCTGATTCGCATCATTTTGGGAAGGTTTTTGCAACTATCTTATGTTGGACGGGCTATCTCTCTTGGCACATACGACTCACAGCATGCTGAAGATGATCTCCAAAATATTTCTGATCTCCAGGCATCTGTTTCAGGTCTGTGATTTATTATTCTAGACTTTTTTTAGCGGCTATTGCATTTCCCATACAGCTGTAAGTCCATTCTGGGCAATGTAGACTCAAGAAATATTTCACCAAAACCCTAGCCGTCCTTAGCTTGTTGCAGTCAGGGCTGCAATCCATTACTGAAAGTGAATGTTTATCATCAGACTGTAATCTTCCCATATATTTGAAAATACAATGGGTGGGGGTTCTAGCTTGAAGTCACCAATGAAATATGGGGAAAACATAGCATCTGTCTGAGCTTGCAATTCTATAACAGCAGTAAATGTTTGTTCTCTGATGGCTGGGAAAATATTGTAACTTGTTTCTGTTTGCTGAGTCTGAATTGAATGATTAAAATTGTAAAAGTTCAACTGGGAATACCTGGTAACATTTTGGATAACGATTATCTGAGATTAGTTTCCTTGGTTATAGTCCATAGCACTGAATGCACCTTGTCATGGGAGTTCTGAGTCAATTTACTGAGTATGGAAGAATCTGATCTAAATTTATGAAAGTCTGTTAAGTCTGCAATCTTGTCTAGGAACTGCTGTACTTGTTTCTTGCTTAAAGCTATCTTGTAATAGGTTCTATTATACTCAGTACAATGCTGTTAAGTATTTGCATAACATTAACCACTGTGTGATGAAACGAGTTCCCTTCAAACCAAGCAAACAATCAGCAAATTATAACAGCATAAAATCAGCTCGCACATCAAGTGTTGGACAAAATTCCAAAGGGGCCAATACAGAAAATTTAGAGCAAAATTTGCACGGCACATTTCAGTTAGCAAGTCCGCTGGAAAGAAAGCCACTAAGTCCACCCAGCCTACTATCATTTGGAAAATGTTTACAAAGTCTACCATAGGAATAGAAAGCATCAAGTAAAGTCCACCCAGCCTAACATATGGCATGAAGACAAGGAAGTCTGCCTAGAGAGAGGTAGACAAATGAAGATAAGGAAGTTCGCCATTCCTAGAAGGCTATGGAAAAATGAATAACAAGAAGGCAATCACCTTAGAAGTCCGCCATTCCTATGAAGGCTATAAAAATAAATGGAAGAAGCCTTGAAAGTGCGCCATGACACTTGAATGAAAAATAAATTGAACAAGTCTAAGAAAGTTCGCCATGAGAAGAGAGAGAGTATGGCAACCCAATGAGAAGTCCAATTTTAGGAGATAGAAATGGAGAATTCAACATAAAATATGCCCATGCCAAGATGAAAATGGCAAAGAAAGTATGAAATTCGCCTTGAAATGAAGAATTCGACACAAAATTCACCTTGACATCAAGAGAGAGAGAATTAAAAATTCGACATGAAGTTAGACTTCAGGAGAGAGAAAATAAAAAATATTCATCCAACATTGAAATTGATGAATAAATTTTTAAATATTTTTTAAATTTGGAGAAAATTAAAAGTCTGTAAAATAAAATTGAAAATTCATGAAAATCTTTTCTTATTTTCCAAAGTTTATCTTGAAGATTTCGAACTCAAGAAAAGAGACATAAATTTGGAAACTTACTCAAGAAAAGAGACATAAATTTGGAAACTTACTCAAGAAAAGAGACATAAATTTGGAAACTTACTTTGCTGAAGAGGAGAACTCAAGAGAAGAAAAATGAAATTGCTAAAACAAATCAATCGCTCAACCTTAAAAGGCAATTCAACAAGTCATTTTCACCATATCTTTGAGCAAGTTTAATTTTTCTTGAGAAGCAATTAGAAGAGAAGTCATTTTCAGGAGAGAATTTGGAATTGAAGAGAGAAATTTCTGAACGGTTGGCTTGATTTTCGGAAGTAAAGTCAAAATTCTTCACAGCTGAATTGCCACCAAAAGAGTAACATTTTCAAGAATTCAATATGGAGATTAATGGAATTCATTATTACTTCTGATTTTATGCACTCTTCCAAAATTTATTCAGTCCTTTTATTTTTCAGCTTACTTTTTGTGAAATATGATTTTGACGAGATGAAAATTAATATTTTCAGGAGAGAGGAAATCCGAATTAAATTATTTAAATTAATATGTTTTCTTTCCTGCAGGTGGATGACTACACAAGGCGAATCTTCAAAGAAGAAACAAATGAAGTTTGCGAGTAAAGGACCGCAGCTGGAAACCAAAGTCAATTCAAAATGGAAGAATATCAAAGATACTGACATGGGACATGTAGATTTTGAAGAATTAAAAAAAAGAATGATGGGACTAAATGGACTCATGCCCACAGCCATAGCTCGCCGAATGGTACGAAATGGAATTGTCCAGGCAGCTGGATTTCCTCTGGCTGTTGAGTGCCCTGAATTAATGGTGGAATGCGCAAGACATTATAATCCAGAGGAAAGGAAAATTGTTGCTCCTGACTGGAGAGTCTTAGCACATCTTGGAGAGTGCGCCATTCAGGAAGCCTTTGGCATTCCTAGCCACCACAAGTCTTCATATAAAACCAAGGAAGACACAAGGAGAATTTTTGAAGAAAGAAGTGAGCAATGCACAGCTAGTTTTAACAAGTCATGGTTGCTGAAACCAAGGCCAATTAAGAAGATGCCAAAGACTTTGCGGCGGACAGATTTTAAGGAGGATTATGGTGATATAATTTTGCTACTAAATAGAATAATGGGCAGCCCCCAAGGTGCATTATTTCAAACATGGATGTATTTCTTCATAGATGGAATTGTTTCTGGAGTTAGAATGTTCAATTGGGCAAGAATGATTAGCAATAACATCCATGAACAACTAGTCAATTTGGAGCGCACCAAGTCCTTCCATATGAGCTCATATGTGGTTTACATGCTGGCAAGAGCTAATAGATATGCTGGATTGATATGCCGAGGTACGGTAGGTAATAGAGAAAATGAACTTAAAGTATATAACTGCTACCCTCAACTGCAACTATTAGAAAAGGCACATTTTAGAAGAGCTCACGATGCATTTCTCATGTATATAACAAGAATATTGCAAGGAGGAGCACATCAAAGATTATCTCATGAATCCAAAAGCCTCATCAACAGATATGGATCCTGGTATATCCAGTTTCCTAGATTCACCTACATCTGGATCCAGGGTTTTACGGGATGTCCTTTTAGACGGCAATATGGAAGAATCGTGCCCATCAGCACAAGCAGCAGAAAGTGCCAGACTGAAAATAGAAAAGTATCCCTTCAATTCATATCGGTCTCGGGATAATTTCAATCCTCATCGCCATATAGGATCCGTAGAAGGAAGTATAAGCACAAAGTCAAGCTAGAAGATTATTGGGCAAATGCTGCTGATGAGTTCAAAGTCAGAAAGAGAATGTGGTCTCGACTACCAGTTAGCTTGATAAGGACAACCGAGCTCTTCAGGATACCAGATCAAATTGAAGATGATGGTGAGTTCACTCAGCCAGGATTTGATGAAAGTAGACCCTTGCTTCCTATAAGATGGTCTGAGCCAGAGCTTGCAGATTTGGACACCTTCATGAGGCCCGTTGTCCAGTACTCTCAGTGGTCAAGTTCAGGATTTAAGGTGGAACAATGTAGGGCTGACATATGATTTGATAGGCAAGGTAGAGTCTTATTCCTCGAACGTTGGAGCGTGCCAAGGAAGTGAGCTAGTTGAAAATGTTAGTTCAAGGAAAAGGAAGTCCAAGGACAGGGCTGTGGTTGAAGAGCCTATTCAGAAGAAGTAGAAGGCTAAGCCACCCCACTCAGCTGCATCTACAAATATTAATGACATAATGGATATTGATGAATCTTTGGCAGATATAAGAATTCCTTCTCCCCTTCCCATCCAGCTAGAAGAAGATCAACCGCCATCTCCTACAGACACTGAGATTCTCCAATCTGATGATGAAGTTAACGTTGTGGATGGTGAATTCCAAGAGGGAATGATTTCCGCCCTCAAGGGAATTCAGAGTGCTCCTTGTGTACAGGAAATTCAAGAAGAAGAAGAAGTTGTAGAGCAGCTTACCATTCCGGATTGGCTGAGGGAAAGTTTAAAGACAGTTGAACAAGTAGACATGTTAGAAGAAGATGACATGGCCGATTTCTTGGCCAGATTGGACACAACCCCTGTGAAGAAACCAGCCAAGATACTTTCCACCATTCAAAAAGATGAAGTAGGCCAACGTACAGTACATATTGCTGTGCCAACAGTTGACAAGACAAGAGAGGAAATTACTCCTCAAGATTATGCAATTACCACTGTCAATTTGGGCCCAACAACAAAGAGGCAAGAGGTGGAGGATCTAGATAATTTAGTTGCTACAATCAAGGTAAGGCTGGAAAAAGAAGTAGCAAAAAGAAAGGATTGCGAGAAGGAAGTGGAACGTCTGAAGAAATACATTAAGCACCTGACTAAACCTCTTGGTTAGGCCAACTCAGCAGAACCTCCACTAATGAATACTTCGCAGGAGACTTTTGAGGAAGAAATCACTTCAGCTAGAGAGAGCAAAGAATGGATAAATGACAAAAGTGATGAAGCAGCAGTGTTTGCAGAAAGATTAATGTTGGCCTATGATCAATCATCTTTCCTACTTTCAAGAATTTCGAGTTTGGCAGAAACATGGGAGAATGCTAAGGATATTCAAGACATAATCATTCCATGCCTCAGGGTATTGAAAGGAGTTCCTAAACAGGAATTGATTGAAGGGAAAGTTATTGCAGCAGGTGCATCATATGACTTTAATGGTTGGTACCAAGCACTAATCACAAGGAATGATGTCTTGGAGAAAGTGAAGGCAGATTCTATTCGAATTGAAGAGAAAGCAAAGGAAATTCAAAACAAGGTCCTACAGATAGCTGTTGATGCATTAGAGAGGGATGTTGTTAGAGAGAATCATCTGTAGCAGGAAAATTTGAAGAATAAAATCCAAGAGAAGTTCCTTGTCACCATTGGCCCTGTCCTCAAACAAAACTTGACTAAGGCAGCCAATTTCTTTTCTGTATGGCATGCCTTTCAGAAGCAGGAATCGGAATGGGAAATCGCCTTTGCAGAGTGTGCAAACGATCTGGAACTATTAGAATACAAGGTTAGCATGCTGCCACTTGTCACAATCGAGGAGGTTAGCACCATAGTCTCCAGATTCATTCGATACAATGCTTCCCAACAGGATAAGGATGCACACTCAAAGGACTAGCTCTTCACGGCACTTCACTGGCAGTTAACTATAATTGTATTCTGGGAAACCCTAATTAGGGTTTTATCTTTTAATCTCTGCCGTTGATTCTGGTGTAATCTTGGCCATTCATTATATCTCAAAAACTCTATATAAACCCCCCTCCCATTCTCTCATTTTCATTAGAAATCATTAGAAGAAAGGATTAGATCATTAGATATTAGAAGAGATTAGAGAGCTAGAATAAGAGAGATTAGAGATTAGAATAATTGGGAGAGAGTTCTATGAAATTGTTGCTAATGGCTACTTATGATAAGAAAGCTCAAGTTGCATGATTTGCTTTTAATTGCTTTGTTATCAAGTGGTTGCATGGTTGCATATTCTCTTTCCACATAGATTCAATAAAAGTAGTTGAATGAATGATAGATTGATCATAAAGATTTGGTGAAACTATTTGTTCATGCTTTCTTTGGATGAATGATTTTCATTTAATGCGAAAAGCTAATCTGAACTCATGATGTGGATGCCTTAATATGTATTTGGAATGATATTGTTCAATTGATGGTATTGTTCAAAATATAATCTTAAGCACAAACCCTTTGAAGATTGCACTTGCTTTGCGTAGTTGACGTGTTACCTTTTTTTGCGTGGCGAAACAAAGTCTTGTTATTAGTTTCACTTGGTCTTTATTGTCTCTTGAATTTCCTTTTTTTTATGATTGTCAAAGCAGAAAATCTAAAAAAAAATATAGAGCGTTGACCTTAGAGTAGTTTGTCAAGCGTAAGTCCCCTTGTGATAACCAGCAATTCACTACGTCCATTTAGCTGATTCCATTGCCAAGATTTGACCACCCTAAACATTGGAATTGTCGTATGATCTTCTCTGCAATCTTAGCGTATAAGGCAATTTTTCAAGAGAGAATAGAGCATCTTTGGACACCTTATTCTAAAAACGTGCTGTGTGGGTCACAAAACACGCATCAACAGTAGTGAAATACCAATTGTAGGCTCTCAACTTGTCCAATGTGTCCATACAACTTAAGGTAGGTGGATACTCATCTCTATGGACTGTGATGATTTGTGTTAGAATGTATTCAAGCTCCTTGCTCATGTCTTCAAGTTGTCTCTGAATGTGTAGCTCAAGAACATAGTGCTGCAAGATTCATGGATCTTATAGTACTTCTTCCACATGGTCTATCATCAAGAGAAGTTCTACACATGAATGTTGTTCACATTTTGCCCAATAATCCTGTTGTGATCTCCAAGAGAGAAACACAAAAGAAACTTGATATTCCCCATACAACTATGAAGGCCAACAAAATGTGTTTTTGGATGCTCATGTAGAGAAGCATCATCAATTGGTGCAAAAATGTTGGGCAAATTGGATAATAAACCTGCAACCATATTCTCAAGACCAAGCATATCAAGTATAGTAATGGTAAATTTGTACAAAATTGGATAATCAACCTGCAACCATATTCTCAAGACCAAGCATATCAAGTTAAGTAATGGTAAATTTGTACAAAATTGGATAATAAACCTGCAACCATATTCTCAAGACCAAGCATATCAAGTATAGTAATGTTAAATTTGTACAACTTCATCCATTTAATAACTCCACCATTAATGAGTAGATTATTCATTTTTGTAAAATGAAGGGTAGAGTTATTAATATTTGAATAAAATGGATGAATTACAATGAATGCTTGTGTGAACACAATATAAATTCAAGTCCAATTAACACAAGAATTCAAACCGTGATTTGGTCCAAGTATCACATAGGTGGTTTCATTAGAAGCACCAATGAAACAATCAATGAGGTTTTATTAGAAATCAACCAAGAATTTTCAAAATTCAAGGGATTCCCCCCCAACTTAACTTCATATTGCAAAGGCATGAGAGCATTAAGATAATCCAAAGAATGAATAAAGATAGTGACATATTTAAGAATACCTTGAGCCTTGTTAAAGATTTCAAAAAAAAAAAAAATGTACTCCATTTGGCAAGAATGAATAAAGACAGTGACATATTCAAGGGAGCTTTCAACAAGTTCATGGCATTGATTATGATGAGACTTTTGCTCCAGTAGCAAAAATGGACTCCATTACAATGGCTCTTGCCATTGTAGCAAGAAGAAGGTGGGAGGTTCACTACTTGGATGTGAAGAACACATTTCTTCACGGTGATCTCAAGGAAGAAATCTACATGGAGCAACCGCAAGGGTATGTACAAAATTCATCTTTATTATGTAGATTCAAGAAGTCACTCTATGTCCTCAAGCAAGCACCTAGAGCTTGGTATGCTAAAATGGACTCTTATCTACTATCTCGGAATTTCATGCAATGCAAATCTGATCCAAATGTTTATATGATGAGAACAACTGACTCTTTGTTGATCATATTGCTCTATGTAGATGATCTACTAATAATAGGTAGTTCAGCCACAACCATTGCTGCAATTAAATCTGCTTTGCATGATAGATTTTCCATGACAGACATGGGTCTCCTACACTTTTACCTTGGACTTGAAATCAGCCAGAATGAATCAAGAATCAATGTTGCTCAATCCAAGTATGCGAGAGATCTTCTAGTTCGGTTTTGCTTGATTGACTGCAAGCCAACAACCACACCTTTCTTATCAAGGGTAAAGCTTGAGATAGATTTTCCCCCCCAACTTAATTTCACATTGCAAAATCATGAGGGTATTAGGATAATCCAAAGAATTAATAAAAGACATTTAATATCTTTGATCTTTAATGAATGATCGTCTATTTGTAGCAGGTCATTAATGCATTCAAACTCATCTAGTTGTGCTTAATCAATTAATTATTAGTGGACCTAAATCAATAAGTGTGTGAGGAATATGCATTTTTACCATAGGCCTCCAAAGATCTAGATGTTTGAGTATAAAAATATTTATAAATGATATATCTTGTAGGATGTCATTATGTATCTCACACAACTCTTGAATCATTAAGGCATATAGTTGACCATTTCATATTGCACGATTAATTTCAACACACATTTATAATTTTAATGATCAAATTAGAATCAGATTGAATTGTTTCCTTATGTGCGAATTATTTTTAAAAGTTGTGATTCATTAAGTAGATATGAAGAACTAAGTTGATTATCTTTTAGTTGATCATATTGTTCTTCTCATTCAATTAAACCAAAATCACATCCTTTAGTTGTATTAATAGATTGCAATTGTGATTCACCAATTTGAAGCACATTAATAGAATGTAAAGGGATCATTGAAATCTCATTATTATATGTAGTTTGAACCACCTTATTATGTAATGTTTTACTAGGCATTGTAGTTGCCCTTGGTGGATATGTTGAAGTGGATGGTGGGTGATATGAATGGGATATGAAAATGGTAAAATTAGTTGTGGATATAGAGTTGGTGGGATTAAGTAGGATGGGTATAATGGAGATGGTAATGATGGGTGTTGTGGTTGTTGTGAGCATTTATTATGACATTTTTGATAAGATGGAGATTGTTCCCATTCGCCAAAAATGTTAGGTGGAGAAGCATTTTGTGAAGAAACATATTGTCTTTCTAATCCAAAAGAACTATAAGACATTTCAAAATCATTACGCATGCCTCAACCTTCCCAATTTGATGTCTGAAGTTTTCCTTGAGTTACAAAGAAGACTTGTTCACTTCCACCTTTATCATGTCGAGACTCACTTATAGCATCTATCTCCTTCTTCATGTCCTCTTGAATAGCTTGGCATGTGCACTTATCTTCTTCCTTACAACAAATCGAACAACAAATGGTCAAATCTTCATCTATGGATTCATTTTCAAAAATCCATTGTCCCTCTAAAAATTCATCAATTATTTGTTGCTTAGTTATAGGAATAAGATTTGTAGATGCTTGTGACAATGGTAAGGGAAGATCGTGATAATCTAAGTTGCATTCTTTAGGTAGAGGGAATATAAAAACATCACCTTGTGTCAGTGCGATTATCCCACCAATTTCTTCTTTGGTTTTTAAATTTAAAATTGATGTGTTTGAACTACCTTAAAAATGCAACATTTTTATGGTTTTCTTTTTGTCTTGTTTTTTCAAAATTACTTCTTTACCTATTAATTGACTCATAGCAATTGGTGTGAATATAAATTATTTTATCTTCTAAGATCTACCTACAAACTCAAACCATGCATCTATATGATTTAAAACAACACAAATTAGGACTAATCACCTAGGCAAGGCTAGCAATTCCGTGAGCTTTCATCCTAACGCATTGGTCCTAACTCATCTCACCAGGCTAACATGCCATTAAGGCCTTTCCTCAACATCGACGCCAAAATGATAGGCCAAAACTAGGGGTAAAGAATGAGAAAGATTTAATATTTAATAACTAGATTCAGTTTGGTCTAAATGTCAATCCAGGGGTGTAAACTTGCGAAAGATGTCATGGCTATATGCACAAGGGCTGTAGGTAGTGAGGTGAGTGTAGATAAAATGCAACTACAAAATAAACACTTATTTAAATTAATACAAAATTTTTTGCACTATTCTGAAAACTGTGACAAGAACTGTTATAGGAGCAGCAGTGTTCTGCGACAAGAACTGTTATAAGAGCAGCAGTGTTCTGTGACAGGAACTGTTACAGAAGCAGCAGTGTTCTGCGATAGGAATTGTTACAAAAAACAGTGTTTTGGAACAAGAACCGTTACGAGAAACAGTGTTCTGCAATAGGAACTGTTACAGGAACAACAGTGTTTTGTGACAATAACTGCAGTCTGTAATAGTGTGACAGGAACTGTCCAACAACTACTCTGTTTTTTGTGTAATATTTCAAACCACCAAAATGCTATCAAACAAAACTTTGAATCAGAGAAATGACTACAAAGATGCTTTTGAAGTTCTCAAATAAAAACTAAAATGAAGATTTTATTTACCACTCATAATTAGATTACTTTATTTAGCAAATCACACATATAAAATAAAATAATAATTATAGAAAATACTGAAATAAAAATACACAAAAATATCACCAGGTTCCCCGAGGAGTGGGCCCTTCCTCCTAGTTGGCAAGGTGATTAAAACTTTGCTACAATACTCAAATCATAACCAGCATATACTCATTTAAAATGAAATATATTACAGCTTATGTTTTTGCATTATGCTCACTGATATTACATTGCTGTTGCCTTTATTTCATAACCCACGCTACCATATTTCTGCCTTCCTATTCTCCTATGTTGTACTCCTTTACAAAATGCTAATTCACCCTCCTTTATAGCTATTGCATTGCCTTATCAAGCGCGAAACAAACTTACAAGCTGTTTACTATTCTCACACCCTTCCTCTTATTTCCACGTTTAATTTTGTTGCATTAGTTTTCCAATATTATGCATATGCTTTTCCACACCACCTATTACATTTCTTGCAGCCCTATTTTATAGCATTTGCTCCTATTCTCTTGCCCCCTCTTATGTCATTATTTATGGCTTGTGGGTTGGAATAAAACCAGCCATAAAAATAGGAGTTTGTTGTGCCATAAAAATAGCTATTTGTTTTGCCTCCGTTCATCATAATTTTATTAGTTACAACAGCAAATAATACATGCTATTTCATGCCATATGAGTATAAAAATATATTATTTGCTGTTAGCACAATAAATAATTATTTAAAATTAAATTAATAGTTAAGTTATTTGCTGTTGTGCAGGTGACAAGAAGTTTGTGTGTAGGTGACAGGAAGTTTGTGTGCAGGTGACAGGAAGTCTGTCATGAAGCCTATTATCTCCACCTTTATTAATATGCTGCTAGAATTATTTTCTCAACATAAAGACATAAAATATGAGTAAATACAATCTAATATTTATTATTCACATATTTTATCCAAAAAACTAAATTAAATATTACTTATATGTATTTAACCATATGCAGCAAAAGGTGGTAAAATGGTATGGAAATGGAATATGAAGATGGGTATAAAGGCATATGAAAAAGGCTAAAAGATGGCATAAAATGGAACATGAATGGCTCTCATCAGCAAGTTTACTTCAAAGTAGTTTAAGGACTATTGTGAGAAGAAATGCATCCAAAGATAGTTGACAACTCCATACACCATTTACTAGAATGGGGTGGTTGAGAGGAGAAATATATATAACTATAATGGAGATGGCTTGATGCATAATGCATAGTAGAGGTTTCTTGTATAGATATTGATGTGAAGTAGTGAACACAATTGAAACAATGTTAGCTGGGAAAATTGCTTAAAATTGCTTGTATTAACAAAGAGAACAAATTACAATATATAGAGTAAGTAAATAACTGTAGACATTAAAATGTCTAACTACCTCAACTACTAACTACTGTAGATATAATTGACCATTAAACAAAAGAAGAATATAATATTCTAACAACAACAATATATCTCCTAAACAAGAAATTGTGCAAAGCCTTGTAGGATGTCACACTTGAAGAATCTTGGCTCAAACTCAAACCAAAGGCAACACATTCTTTTTGTGTTTTTGGTTTACCTACATATGCTTTGGTTCTTAATAAAAAAATGAGTAAATTAGATTCTAATTGTTTTGGATATTGCTTTGTTAGGTATAGTGAACAATCTAAGGAATATCGACTCATTGATATTCTCACTAGCAAATTCATAGTTAGTCAAGATGTTGATGTAATATAACCAAAATCCTTTTTTGATTGTAACCCTAACCAATTGGTTGTTATCGATCAGTTTGGAACTAGTGTTGTGGTTCCTTTGAAACATGAGGGCTCTAAGTCTTCTTGTGCTCGAAACCAACGAAGATGCAAAGGGATTAGAGCCTGGTCTAATATGTCCCATATCTAATAATTCTTGTGTCGTTTTTTCAATCTCTTCCTTGAATCTCTTGGGATGATGATACGGAGTAGTGATTACGCGTTTGGCATGCTCATCCAACCCAATCACATGCTCAAACCCATAATTAGGAGGTCTACCTGGAGGGATATCTCAAACACAACTTTGCATTTATCTAGAATGGGCTGAATATCCACATGATGATGCATGTTGTCATTGTAAGAAATCTTGGAAGACACAAAACATTGGCCTGCCCATGCAACCTCACCATGCTTGAACAATGTCTTTATCCATTTTGTTGTCACTATCTTTGGCACACCATTCGCCAAAGCCCTCAACACCATTGGCTTACCATCTGCTATAAATTCCAATTCCATCTTTTGAAAATCCTGACTATATCTACCCAACGAATGTAGCAACTAGACTACCAAAACATCTGTGTCTCCGATCTCAACCACATAGAAGTCATCTATCACTATGTAATCCCCCAACTGGAGGCTCAATTGAGAGACCTTAGTATAGGTCATCTTAAACCCATCAGCTACCATGACACTAAAACCTGAGAAGCCCTCAACTTGTACTCCCCTCTTAACCACTAGTCTCTCATTGATAAAATTATGAGTCGTTCCACTGTCAACTAAGCAAGTGCCCCGTTGTCCTTTCAGGACCTCTCTAACTCTGAAAGGATGGTACTTCGAAACCCCTGATAGTGTAGTGATGGTGCCATGTTGCACATTCCTGAAGGTCCCTCAACATGCTCCAACTGCTGATCATCCTAGTCACTCATCGAGCTAGTATCTACTACCTCCTCATCAATGTTAGAAGTGACCTCTATATAGTGAAATTTTCCTTTCCCAAGGCACCTGTGTCTGGGATCCCATGGTTCCTTGCAGGAGAAACATAAATTCTTCCTACGTAGCTCATTTCTTGACTCCAAATCCAATTTGGGTGGAGTGGTCTTAGGTTGATTGAAGGTTTTCTTAAATGGTTTGCTACTCTTGAAACTTTTCTTTTGAGATTGCTGATTAGGATGTGTAGTTTCAAGATTGAGTGCCATTTGAACGACATATTGGAGAGTATTCGGCTTGAAAGCCTTCACCAATCCCCTTAAATTATGATGCAAACCTTCAGTAAACAACATGACTACCCTCTTTTCCAACATGTCTGGTACCATAACAGCCACCTTTTGAAATTCGTTGATATAACTATCAACGTCCCCATGCTGTCTAATCATGGCCAACTCCTTGAAGTACATCTCAACATCTTTCCTATTGAATCTAGCAATTAATATGCTGCTAAACTCATCATAGGATTGAATTAATGCATGGTTTCGTGTCACCAAACCATGGTGCCACCAATCATATGTTGGACCCTCAAGGTGTAGAGTTACAAATTTTAATTGCTTCTATTTTTGGCATAGGTTTAAGATTCAGAAATATGTCCAACTTGTGTATCCAAGCATGTGCCGTGCTTTTCCCACTACTATCGAAGTTAGGAAGAGTGAGTTTACCCAAGGCATGCTAATACTCCCTATGCAAGCTTCGAGGTCTCTACTCTTGCTGTGTTCTCCTCCTATCCTTACGCTGATTCATATATTACTTCAAAGTTATTTCATTTCTAATGGCATGTGGAAGGGTGTGATACTCATCGTAAACTGCCATTACCTCATCCACCAATGGTTTTTCCTCTTCTTGTGTGATCTCTTCTTCCTCCTCCCTAGGTGTGAACGTAGGCTGAAAAGGTCTTTGTGACCCTCCTGTACTAGCACCTCGTGAGATATCATTTCTTGCATTGCTGCCTTCACTTATAGCATTCCTATTCACCCTTAGTGAGTTCATGTCCTGGGATATCTGACCAACGACTGTGATTAACTGCTATTGGGTTTGCAGAAATTGCTGCATCATCTACTGCTGCCCCTTGGCCAAATCATTCAATATATTCTGAACACTGTCATTATTTCCTCTATCTATCCTGTCCCGAGGATTCTCACTACTTGAACCTACCATTTTACCATTGGTATGAGCAATTCTAAGGGGCTGTCTTGCTGCTAATGCAGCTGAGAAAGTATTCTCTTCTGGATAAGGTTTTGCAAACTGAAATTGTCTACACTTTTGTTCTCTTTCAATGTAATCTCTAGCCTGTCACTAGTGTACATAACCATCTAGACTAGCAGGATTTTGGCTCTGATACCGCTGTAAGAACCCTCACTGTTGATTGATAAGTTATTACAAATAATTTTATTTTTTTTGGCAATGTAAGCATTTTGTCAAACAGTCTGTTGTCTGTAGAACTCTATATCACTTTCTTTTCTTTTTTTAAATCCGACTATATCAGATTCAAACAATTTTCACATTGTTCTACATCGACATAATTTCTAGGTTCATTTTGTGAATTAATATTTTAATAATTTGCATCATACATTAGGCATATAAAATTTGCAACAACAAATATAATATATTTATCCTTTCCAGAATATAATTACTTTCCAAAATACAAGCATAAATACTCTCTAACTTGAAAGTCGCCTCCTTAATTCATATGACAGTAGCTTGATACTGGACGTGGGCTCTAGTTTGGATTCCAATGAGTCGACTTGCTCCTTTACTAGCTGTGGACCATATTAAGGAACACATCTGACACTATAAAATGGCGCTGCCCTTCTGAATTTTCTCTCATACACCCCCGATATTTTCGTATGCTGTGTTGGAGAAACCTACGATAGTTTGAAGGTATGATTGCCATACTTTGAATAGTCAATGTTTTGTCTTATTCCTTCAACCCGACACTGCTATTTCCACATCGACTAGCTCTTCCTAAGGCCTCGATTTATGCATGTGCAGTTCTAGAGATGTGGCGGCTATATTATAATTTATTGTAGTTGTCTGCGGTGCCTTCCCTTTTGCGTATGAGACCCATCAATACTGTCCGGTTCATATAATAATTCTCAACCAAGTAATGTGGTGGCTGGGAAAGGTGGTGGAGCTTAGGAATTTATAAAGAAATGATCACTGCTGATTGATAAGTTATTGCGAATAATTTTATTTGTTTGACAATGTAAGCATTTTGTCAAATAGTTCACATTCCATAGAGCTCTATATAACTTTTTTTTCTTTAAAATCCCACTATATCAGATTCAAACAATTTTTACACTGGTTTGTATTGACATAATTTCCAGGTTCATTTTGGGAATTAATATTTTAATAATTTGCATCATACACCAGGCATATAAAATTTGCAACAGCAGATATAATATATGTATCCTTTGTAGAATATAATTACTTTCTAGAATACAAGCATAAATACTCTCTTAACCTGAAAGTCGCCTCCTTAATTCATATGACAATAGCCTGATACTGGACGTGGGTTCTAGTTTGGATTCCAATGAGTCGACCTGCTCCTTTACTAGCTATGGACCATATCAGGAACACATCTGTCACTATAAAAATGTGCAGCCCTTATGAATCTTCTCTCATACACCCCTGATATTTTTGTATGCTGTGTTGGAGAAACCTACAATAGTCTGAAGGTATGATTGGCAGACTTTGAATAGTCGATGTTTTGTCTTATTCCTCCAACCCAGCACTATTATTTCCACATCAACTTTCTTTTCCTAAGGCCCTGATTTATGCAGGCATGGTTCCAGAAATGTGGCAGCTCTATTATAATTTATTGTAGTTGTCTATGGTGCCTTCCTTTTTGCGTATGGGACCCACCAATACTGTTTGGTTCATATAATAATTCTCAACCAAGTAATGTGGTGGCCGGGAAAGGTGGCAGGGCTTAGGAATTTATAAGGAAATGACTAATCTAAAATCTGTTAATGTTGTTGCCTTTAATAACTCTCTGCGATGGAATGAAATTTCCCTACAATCTGTGTATGTAAAATATATGCTTTCCTTCACACAAAACTCCCATCGCTGAATATATTGGCAATGCTTATATTTAAAATTCATCTGTATAATATATACATGTTTCTGTATACTTGAAACCTTATGTATTTCTCAACTTGAAATTTGCAAAATACCTGAAATTTATCTTCAAAGAAGACGTCACAAATTTCTCCTAATAACACCCATTGTGAACTTTGAGTTAAAGTCCTCCTCAAAGATGAATTGGGTTTTCGTCCAACCCACTTGCTCAAGGGTTTTCGTCCTCAAGGTTCCTGGAAGTGGTGCTTCCCAATTTGTTCCTGATAATAATTTTTCCAAGATGGCTAATTCCCTTTTCCACTTGCCTTTTATACTTCCCCACTTATTAAATGTTTTGACATTGTAAAGTCACTTTATTTAATAATTGAGCACATTTATTTAATAAAGTCACTTTGGTATTAATTAATTAATTAAATATAAACGTCCATAATATGACTTTAGGACAATTTAATATTTAATTAATTAAAATAATTTAGTGATGACTATTCGGAAGTTGGGGACATTACACTAGGTCCTACCATCCTGCCTCAGGCATGTGGATTTGGCCCAGGTTTGTTCAGTCTTAGCTGAGTTGAATCCAGAGACCGAACCTGGACTAGGATCAGTACCTACTTTAGACTAGTCAAGATTCGACCAAGGTTCTTGCAGAAACTGGTAACAAAGCATTAAAAAAAGTCTTGAACTGAGAGATTATCACCCAAAGCAAAGGATATTTGAGGAAAGACCTCATCATGTGCTCAAGTTGTTTTCAGTTTTTTTGAATTTAGTGAGGATTTGGTGCATGAAGTCTCATTTGAAGGGTAGGAGGAGCAGCTACAAAGAAAGGATCTTGAATATTTACCCTATTTGGTTCACGTTCCTTATATTTATCTTCAACTTGATCTTTGCAACCATGAAGAAAACATTGCTGGTGCATGTTCTTTAATGATGACAAGTCATGGTTTATTTTCTGTCTTTAAATAAAGATCCCTGTTCCATCAAATACAAGTACAAAATTATAAATTGGTAGGCTCCATAACCTCCATTGTTGTTTGAAGAGTTTCTTGGAGGACCTTCTTGAAAAGAGATTGAAATTCATGATGATGATGCATGATTAGAAATAAATACGTTGCCTAAAAGGGAATCAATTTTGGAGGATCTTGATGAAATGTTTGAAGGTTGAGTCATGTGGGGTTGGATATTGCAAAAATAAAAAAGATTGTTGTGTTAGAGCAAATATATGACTAATTGAAAGATTTTCAATCTCCTATATGGAGACTGAACATAAACCTTTACTCTTGTGTGGAAGAGCATATGACTTCTTTGAAGATTTTCAATCTTCGTCCATGGAGACCAAGTGTAAAACTTTTACCATGTGCATGCGAGAGGGTTCAAAAACCACAAATGGGTAAGCTTGATGTTGATTCTTCTTATGAAAGCTTTTAATTTCAGATAAGTCATAAGAAACTCAATTTTAAAATTATGAAAAGCATGGCTACACTAATATTTTTGGAGCTTTGGATATTATTGTCAAGTTCTTTCAGTCAATTCTTTGAGTCTATATATTTATTCTCCCAGGGCTGGATGTTATGATACATAAGAATGCATTAGGATTGATATTCATGTTAAAGCCCACAAGTTCATAAAATTCCTCCATGATTAGTTAAATAGTGTTTTGAAAAGATTCCTACTTCCCCCAACCTGCCAATGGTTTTATGTAAAACTTTCTCATATTTGTTGCTTAGTGTACATAAAATTTGTCTAGTTTCATTTTGCGCAATTTTAATAAATGCAGAATTTTCTAGTTGAAACCTGAAATCTTCGCATATACAGGGGGTTTGGAAGTATTCCTTAGGGTTGAGTAGTAAGTGCCATGTAGGCTCTATTTTCAATGGCCTTTGTAATTGAAAGCTCCTTAGTGTCATAGGGTGTAAGAGAAGAACTTGTATTTTGTTGAAAATTATGGACATGATTGTTACTGATTTGAAATGTGCTTGCACACTTTATTTATCATCCAATGAAGGCTCAAGTTCCATATGCTATCATACACATGGTCATGGAAAATCTCTCTTAACCCCTTATCAATAGAAATAATTTAATCATACACCCATTTTGATAAGACAAAATCTATTGTTTTATAAGAATGTTGATGTGCTGGTTGTGGTTAATTTCCTAGCAGTGGTGGAGAATGCAAAAATTATAAATAAAGGTAAGGTGATAACTGTGGCAGAGAACACATTCTTATCTTTCTGCTTTCCCACTCAAATGATTTGCAAAAAGGATAGTGTTGGTGTTATAAAGAATGACAAGAGGACAGTGCCAAGAGCATCAAGGACTCATTGAAGATACCGAACAAAAGAAGGAATTCATCCTCCTGTTGATTTGCTTGAGTCATTTGATAACAAGGTGCACCAAACAGTAGCAGCTGCTTTGCAGCGCTTGGCATTTAAAAACTGAGCCAAATAAGAACCAGATTGTGGAATGCAGTACACTTCCTACCATTATGCTTATGTGAATATGGTTGGACCTGAAGCATGGAGATTGTCCTATGAACAGAAGGTAGATGCTAACTGGTAGTTGGCTTGTTGCCAACAGGTTTTCTGGGTCTAGGGTCCCTTAACTATAGGTACCTTTAGCTTAAATTTTAAAATGAGAAGTAATTTCTGATATCAATTAGGAAAAATATCACAATATTAACATTGTAATTTATATTATTTGCTTCAGTTAGTTATTCTGGTTAGATAGTAAGGAGCAATTTTGTATTCTAATGCGTACTGCATAACATCTATTTATTCATTTGAGCTTAAGAATGATTCATATCTATTGTATGCTTCTATTTGTTGGTTTGAGCATTAGATGGATTCATACCTTATATTTTTTATATGTTTATAATTACATTACAAGGTTGCTATTACTAAATTTCTATACATGATAAACTCAAAGGACTCGTGACTGAAAGGCATTGGTCAGTTTGCTTTTGTTTTTCCCTTATTAGTCATCTTCCTTAAAAAATTTGTTGTTGTTTTTCAAATTCACCCATATATTTTACAGTTTTGAATTTCTTTCATTGGGTGGTGCTAAGTCTTTTTTTCTTGTTTACTACTAGCATGCTTTTTACAATGCAAACAATTGCAATTTATGTAAATGTCAGTCCTTTTTGTATATTATTAAATTTAAATTTTGAAATGTTGAGTTCCTCCCCTCCCCTACCTTCCAAACTAATGTAATGTTTTGTTACACAGAGTATTGAAGTGCTATTCAACTTTGTTGTTGATCGTGAAGTAAAGGCATTATAGGATCAAAAAAATAAAGTAATGTTTTGTTACACAGAATATTGGAGTGCTATTCAACTTTGTTCTTGATCATCAAGAAAAGGCACTCTAGGACCAAAAAATTAAGGTACTATACACACTGAATGCTTTCAAAATCTTGCGTACCTTTTCTGAACAATAACATTTCATTCCATTTTGGCTGACAATATTAGGTTAAAATGGACACTTCCTTTAGTTACAACTTACGCTTCAACAAAATAGTTTCTGTTATTGAACATTTCCATCCTCATCTCTCATGTATTAAATATATGAGATGAGGACACATTATGATATCATTTGACTTCTATACATTCTTTTCTCCATATTTGTTTGTACTTAAAAGAATCTTCTTCTGATTGTTTGCAGTATACACTTCCATTTTTAGCAGTTTTCCTCCAATGGTTGTATTCAAACATAGATACATGGTATTTGAGATATTTGTGAATCCCAATAGAGAAGGCAAAGAGGAGGATGAAGTTACACTCAGTGAACATGGAATTACACTAGCCATCCAGCAAAGCTTGGAAGTTAATTTTGGGGAACATGGACTAGCAGCCTCTCTTAATCGTCTGCGAGGTATTGTGAAAACCCCTTACAAGTGTTGGTTGTTTTTTCCAAGCTAAGGTACAAAATATCTTCTTTGGGGTTTCATCAGGTGTAATAGTTGAAGACTAGAAATTTTAGAGTGTAAATAGTTGGAAAGTCTTTTCATTCCCCAAAATATGAAATAAAAAGTATGATATTCTAATATTTAATAACATTGTTGACTTCTAAGTTATAGGTGTAAGTTTCGGCAAATATAGTAGATTTAGATAAATTCATACAAAAACTAGCTAATGTTTTTGGAAAATTTTACCTGTCAACGAATCCAACGTTAGAAAAATAGGTAGAATATTACTAATTAACCAATTGGAAAAGTTCAGCCCATAGATTTTCCCCCCGTCATAGTTAGGTGGCATTAATAAACGATGGGAATGATCCTTGGCATAGAGTTACCATAAGTCTCAGTATCATTGCATTCTCTTGTTGAGGTTTTATTTGATAGAATGGGTTGTTTAATACTGTCATGTTGGAAGAAACAGATGGAACCAGATATCATTGTCCTACACAAATGACTTACTGTGGCAATGAGCTCAAACTAGTGATCAGACAGTAGAATTAATGTACTATCTTTTTGTGGGTTTTTAACCCCTTTATTTCACGGTGGTACTGCATTATCACAAATGGTTGAACATAACATGTGGGTCCTGTTGATATGTGTTTCGTGGAAAGGCACATCAATGTGTGGAACAATTTTTTACTCTTGAAAAGGGGCTTGGTTATCATTTATAGGTCACTAACTGGAAATATGAGTATGCAAACTGTTTTAAGTTTGTAAAGGGCTACAGTATCTTGATTTCATTTAGTGTCCTTAACTGTTTAAGATTTATTTGGAAATTTGAATTTGTTAAAACTCAAGAAAAACAAAAAATCTAATTTTAATTGTAATTTAACACAGTTTAAAAAAAATATATCAAAAGCTAAGAAGGGTTAAGGAGGAAAAAAATTGTTTTGAAAAGAAAACTAAACATGCATTTCACCAGAATACCACAATGCGATACAAGTTTAGTGTGATAAATAAGTTCAAATTTCAAATCAGGATTGAAGAAAAGTTTAGCTTAAAGAACGACCATGGATCTGCATACAACTCAATTACACTAGACTAAATTCTTTTTTCTAGTTTTGAAAACATTAAATTTGAACTTGAACACAATTTTGAAAACCAATACTGGTGAATTAAGTTACCACAACAGTAATTAACTCTATAATTCAATTCAAATCAAGTTGACCAAAGACAGGATTGAACTCACAAAACTAGTAACTATGCATAGTCTTCTTATTGATTCTTTGATTTTTTGATAAAAATTATAGTAACACAGGTTTATATAAGTTTTTAGATCAACTGTACTAGATATAAATCATCTAAAAATAACGCAAAAGAATCTAACAGTGGTTTGTTTCTAATATTCTAAAATCCTGTGGTGTAAGATCCAGATGAAATTTGATAATTATCTGGTTTTCTCTGTTTTTTGAAATGCATGTTATCCCTGTTTTAGTTGGCTGACACACGGCCTCAATCCCTGTCCATCCAATTGTCTTCTCTGTTTATGGGTATCTTTTGTATTTTCAATTTTGGGCGCTCTTCTCATGCATCTCGAATTAGCTCTATTATTTTTGGATGAGAGATGTCTTTGCATTATTTCCTTCAACTTCCTGCATTCATTGATTTAATCCTGCTAAATTTTTTTTGTTTGGAATTCTAGTAAAATTCCCTTGTCTTGCTATTAATTTTCTTCCATGCAACCCTTGTTTGAATCTTCTCTAATCGTGGTCCATTCAGTTGTCTTGCATACCAAAATTAGCCGGATTAGAATTTCAATAATGAAAACTAAGTCACATTATCCAGTCTATCTTCTGTTCATCGTCAATGTTGCCTTCTAGTCATTATCATCCATGAGTTCCCTAGCTTATTCTTTGATTTGATGGGCTAAATTCATAAATCTAAAATCTTGAGCCCTGCAATAACAAGATTAACTTGTTTAAGAGCCTGAAGTGCATTCATGGTTATTATTATCTCTGAAGATCCATTGATTAATCCACAGTTATCACATCCCCAAAAGAACCTTCGATGTGTCTTATACAAATTTGGATCCAAATCCAAATAAAGCTGGATTTTAAATAACCCCCGGGTTCATGAACCTTTTGAAGTAGTCTTGAACAAAACTAAACTCATCATGGTGTGATAGGAATCCAGATCTCAAATCCTTGTGTTGTATTATATAACATTTTGTGTTCAGATTTCTACATATTCTCATGATTTTGCTTTTTAAGATGCAAACTTGAAATTAACCACTTTGAGTATAATTTCGGGTCCAAGTAAGGCTTGGAACAAAATTGGGCTAAATTTTTGTTTTCCTGCAAGACAAGCTCAGATCTGGAATGGATTTGTTGGCATAAAAACTAACACCTTTGGAGTGCAGGTTTGTATGGACAACTATGCACACTGCGTAATGAGTGCTCTTCAAATTAGGAGGGGAAGCTCCCTTGTAGTGTTGGAATGCATGGAAAAGAAAAGTAATCTA